>JAJLVL010000009.1:0-97921 GCA_030570355.1 Pichia nakasei
TTTTTTATTTAGTTCTTTTTACAACCTTTTGTTAGCAAACTTCACATACTAGTATTGTCTACTAGTATCCGCAATCAACCGCACGATCCGTAATATTTTCACACAGAAAAGTTTGGTTTATGATGGGTAATGGTTGAAATCCACAGATATAGTAAGTTGGTTAATAAGGATTATAAAAGGGATTGAAGAAGGGACTAATACAATGAAAATAAAAAAATAATCACAACCAAAAGTGGTTTAATGTATATTACTATTTAGCAGTGGCTTATTGTGCTGATGAAACATTTTAGATGTCTGTGTAACTGTAGCCACATAAACAATATTTATGTTGATGTAATCGGGAAGCCGATTATTTAAACTAACCATGAGTATCAGTAATTTTTTCAAAAATTAAATTGCAAATATAATAACAAAGTGTAGTATTTAAGTGTTCAAGTGTCTAAAAAAGTTAAAATTTAGCTGTAACAATTTTATTAATTATTAATTTAAACACCAAGCCAATTCCATTATTTGCACACTGGTTGAACAGACACATGTTTCTTATAACAATTTCCGATATAGTGTAACGGCTATCACGGTCCGCTTTCACCGGGCAAACCCGGGTTCGACTCCCGGTATCGGAACATGAATATTATTTTTTTCTTTTCTCCCTCTCTTTTTTTCTCCCTTCATAGGGGAAACAAACGAAGAGCTTTTGAAAGTACCTGATAATTTTTTTTATCAATGGGAATGTCGCTCATATTGCGACTTTTTTGGGGGGAATTGGCCAAACTTGCTTGGATTTCGATATTGCCATCAACGAACAGCCAAAGTTAATTTTACCTGCTATAACCCCCCCTCCACCCCCACTCACAAACACAAACACACAGATACATACACTGCAATTATGGGAGAGATTTTATTATTCATCTTGGCTGTTGTCATCAACGCATTGTCACTTTTTGCAGAAGTTTTTTTCAGTATTTCATTCTCTGATTTAGAATGTGATTACATTAACCCAATTGAATTGTGTAATAAATTAAACAAATTCATCATTCCAAAGGCAGCAATTCATGCAGCTTTTTCCACTTTGTTCCTCTTAAATGGTTATTGGTTTGTTTTCCTCTTGAATTTACCTCTTATGGCATACAATGGTAATAAAATTTACACTAAAAACTATTTATTAGATGCTACTGAAATCTTCAGAACTTTAGGTAAGAATAAGAGAGAATCATTCTCCAAATTAGCATTCTTCTTATTCATGTTCTTCTTCTACCTTTACAGAATGATTGCTGCATTAATTGCAGATGATATCTGATTATTCAGGTTGATTATTAATTTAATCTTTTGTATATTTGTTGAGTAAATAAATAAATAAATAAATATATTTATAAATATATATAATCACTATTATATAATAAATGTTATAACATTATTCCCCTTCCACTTTCGATTCCAATAGTTTGTTGATCTCTTGTATCATTGTTAATAGCCTTGTTTGATTGATTTTTGTATCTTGTATTCGATCCAACTTGTACTTGATATCATTCATCACTGCATTTATATCACTACCATCATCTTCAATTTCACCTGTTTTGAGAAAATTCAATTTCCTATAAAGTTTTTCTCTATTCGAATATTCAGTATTCAATTTTTGTAATTCTATTCTACTCTGTTTCATCTGAATTCCAATTTCATTCCTTTCTTGTCTAATTTGAAATATCTCACTTCTTAATTGATTCTTCTCATTGTTCATTCTGGCAATATCATTACGTATTAGTCCATTGGATAATCTTAAATCAATCAAACTTCCAAAATATTCATTGATTCTATCATAATAATCTCGTATAACGTTTTGACAATTCTTCTCAATGTTAATATCCAAATTCCCCTCATCTTTTGCTTTATTCTTACCTTTCTTCTTAATCTCTCTCTTTCCCTTTTCCTTACTAACATCATCTACATATTTGGTAACAGCACCTTTATCTCGCAAATAATCTTTAATCATTTGTGAGATAACATCAATGTATATCAATTTGGCCTTATTACTAGGCACACGTCTATACTTGAGCTTTATGGATCTAGATTTCATCAATTTATGTTTTTCTTTGAACGCTGAATGCTTGACCATCTGCCCCGTTGGTAAAATAGGAACTTTTTTCAATTTATTTCTTTGTTTTTGCTTCTTCAATACAGGCAAAGGTTCAATATCTGGCACTTTTTCTTCTTGAATTTGTGCATTCCTTTCTACTCTTTGCCGCACAACCTCTCTGTGTTTTGCCAATATCCGCATCTCAGCTTCTTCCACCGCCTTTGGAGGCATCAATGATGGGATTTCATCTTTAGTTAACACCGGTAGTTCCAACACGAAATCATCTAAGGCCACTTTCCTCCCGGAATCTCCTCTCCGACGGGCCTCTTTCCGTATTTCCCTAGAATCTATACCCTGCGAGCCCATTTCCCAGCCTTACTTCTCTCGGCAAAACGTATATGCAAAGAGAACGGCTAGGGGAGAATGAAGTTCCGTCAAATAGTCTTTATCTGAGATTGCAGAATCATGTTGAGGGAGCCCCCCCCTTCCTTGTTTTTTTTCCCCTAGTCGCTCTATTGTGGTTTTGGAAAATACACAGTGCAGTGCGTTGCCTATGCTATTAATTATCACGTACTTGAGATTCTGTTGTTTTCTCCTTCTAAAGATCAACACACATCTTTGTAGAAAGTTGCCCAACGTGCTGCTGTTGCTTGATTTGTCCAATTACATCTGCCCGGTATACTCATCACACCCACTTGTTTGTGTTTCCAATTGTTCCCGCGTTTGAACGAGTTATTTGCTTTTATTCTGTCTTTATAGTTGCATAGTTTCAATTCAATCTAGTTCCCATTTATCAATCCGTTTTTCATTCTAGTTTACAAGTTCAACAACACAGAGTCAATTGCCTTTGCTTATTACGCTCACTATATTAATTTACTATAGTAATTCAAAATTTATTTACAATGTCTACAGAAAATATCAAACCTTCTTCCCCACAAATTGAAAATGATGATAATGAATCTGTTTCTAATTCAACCAATTTGAAGGAAAATTTACACGACTCATCATCAACTTCCTTACCATCGGATTTTATTCCCAATTCAACTGCAATTCCATTACCTCAACCACCTGAAAATCCAGCAAATACTGTTCCTTCTAAAACTTTATGGATGGGTGATTTAGAAGCTTGGTGGGATGAATCTTTCATTTCTGATTTATGGGAGAAATTGGATAAACATGTCGAAGTTAAATTGATCAAACCTAAGCATGATTTGTTGATTCATCAATTGGCTAAAACAAATGGTCAAGGTACAGCTCATCATTCAGGTTATTGTTTTATTGAATTTGATTCTCCAGAACTTGCAACTGATGCATTATCATTAAATGGTACAGTTATATCAAATACAAATAATAAATTATTTAGACTTAATTGGGCATCTGCTGCAACCTTAGATTCTCAAATTGCTCAAACTCCAGAATATTCATTATTTGTTGGTGATTTATCTGCAAGTACAACTGAAGCTCATTTATTAGCATTATTTCAATCTCATTTTAGTTCAGTTAAAACTGTTAGAGTTATGACTGATCCTTCAACAGGTATATCCAGATGTTTTGGATTTGTTAGATTTAGTAGTGAAGATGATAGAAGAAATGCACTAGTTGAAATGAATGGTAAATGGTTAGGAGGTAGACAAATTAGAGTAGCATTAGCATCCCCAAAACATCAGAATAATAATAATAACAACAATAACACCAATAATAATAACAATATTAATAACAACAACAACAATAATAACTCTAGAAACTCCAATTATCATAATAATTCTTATAGCACTAATAACAATCAACCATTGGAAATAATGTTTAACAATAATATGAATCTAAGGAACAATGAAGATTTAAATAATACGACTGTTTTTGTTGGAGGATTAGCAAATGGATTACATGAAGATACTTTATTAGCATTATTTGAACCTTTTGGTCCAATTGTTAGTATCAAAGTACCACCAGGTAAAGGATGTGGATTTGTTAAATTTCAAGAGAGAATAGATGCAGAGAAGGCAATTGAAGGTATGCAAGGTTTTATAATTAGTGGTGCAAGAGTTAGATTAAGTTGGGGTAGACCAAATAATAGATCAAGACAAATGTCAAATAGCATTCAACATCCAATGTATCGTATAAATAATATGAACATGCCAAATATACCAAACATGAATAATATTTCTAACATGAATAATATCCCCAATATGAATAATATGGGTATTAGTATGGGTATGGGCATGAATCCATTTAATGGAGGATATAATTATATTGAGAATGAAAATTTATTAATTCAACAAAGTTCTGGATCTGAATTAACTAATGATGGTAATATAGCTGAAAATGATATTTACAATTCAGGTAATCCATCTAAACCGATGTATGATTATAATAATCAAAGGATTGCACCACCACCAACATTAACATCAACAGGACCTCCACCACCTCATTTATTATCACCAAACCAACTTCATCCAAATATGGTTGATCCATATGGACGTGATGGTTCACCTCAAGGTACACGAGGAGCAATAGTTGGAATTCCTACTGGTATTCCACCTCCATTTATCTATGATCCATATTATAATAACAATGTTGAAAATGAGCAAATTTCAACAAGTGGTCCAAATTCAAATGTTATGATGGATAATCCTAATGGAATGGTACCAATGCATGGACATCCAGGTCCTCCAGGTCCACCGCCTCCACATATGCAACAATATATGTTTAATCAAAATGGACAGTATATGTTTGTTCCATCGAGACAGTTTCAACCAAATCCTATGATGCAACAAAGATATGAAGAATCCAGTGATAGTCCATCACCACAAGAATGATTCAAAATACAATACAGTTTTCCAAAATGTTCTTTTAGTTTTTTTCAAGGTTTTCTTTTCTTTTATATTCGTTTCTCTTATACTTTTCTCTTATACTTTTCTTTTCTTTTATTTTTTATTTTCTATTTATTCTTCTGTTCTTTTCAAGTTTCAAGTTTCTAGTCACTTTTTTCTTTCAATTCTTTTAGTTTTTAAATACACGATTACTATATAATTCAAGACAATACTATTACTCTATTAAATCACCAGTTTTTGGGAAATTTGGATAATAAGAAACAATTTTATCAATTGCAGGTAATTCAAACATTGTCCATTCTTTGATTGTATAATGATCTGTAATTTTCTTATTCCATTCCATCCTTTCCTTAATAATAATAGTTTTCTCACCAGGATGAATTTCATTCCGTAATTTTGATCTTAAATACGATAAATTTTGAACAGCCTTATTCAAATTTAGATCATCAAACAATGGAGCTAACATTTTATTCTTGATTCTATTACATAATCTTGGAGAATTACCATTCGTACTAATCATGATTTGTAATGGACCTTGTCTATAAATTGAACCAAAATAAAAATCACAATTTGCAGGTTTATCAGCTAAATTTACATCAATTCCGAGTTTCTTACATTCTTGCCAAATTCTCAAACTTAATGGATAGTTATTAACACAAGTAAGAACCATTTTAAACTTTTCATTCTCAAACTTTTCAATATTATCCATCTTTTCACTACTTAATGGTTCTAAAGAATCACCATCATCATTATCACCATCATCATTATCATTTTCAATGACTAATTTCCTAATATCTTTGGATTCATATAATTTTAAATCATTTAATTTGAAATCTCGATGTAATATTTGTTCAAACAATCCTAATTTTTCGTAATATTCAATACGTGGATGAATATCATTCCCTGTAACAACTGTTATTTTTGCATTTGCTGCTAGTAAATGATCAATTCGTGAAAGTGCAACATCTCCAGCTCCAACGACTAATACGTGTTTATCTGTGTAGTGTTAGTACAACAAAATCAATTTAATTTAATTTTTATTTTATACTATACATACTCTTAACTTGCCATGCAAGCATCAACGACGCCCCCGGTTGTGGAGGTGGTTCCTCTGACATATGTTATTTTATGCGGAAAGGAAAGAAGATTTAAACTATTTCTATTTAAAAAATTATTCTCACTTCTTTTTGAAAAAAGACATTAGATTACTTTGTTTCTTGGAAGTGTCTTGTTTGACAGGTTTGTTGATTTTACGCACAACATAACCATCAGCATCAACAAATGTTTCCACAGCCGGCGTAGTATCCGGTAGTTTACGTGGGAGTTCTTCTTTCTTTGGTGGTGATGGGGGAATTTCTTTCTCTTTTTCTTTTTCTTTACCGTTTTCTTTACCGTTTTCTTTACCGTTTTCTTTGCTTAGTGGTTCTGTTACATCGATATCATCAAAACCATACACCTCTTCATCTTTCTTACCATCATTCACATCTTGAACCACACCCTCAAACTCTTCTTCGTCACTGAATACGTCATCTTTCAACATTTCCTCCAGTTCTTTCTTCTCTTTCTCTTTCATCTCACGTTGTTTATCTGATACTTTGGTTCTTTTGGCAGGACGTTGTTCTAGAATCGATGGAGTGTGTTTGACTGATGACGATGATGGCATTGATGCTGCCTTTCTAGATGTATACACAGGTCGTTTACTTTCTTCGACCTTCTTCACCACTTTCTCCACTTTCACTTTTGGTTCTGTCTTTAATTTTGATTTCTCCACTACCTTAGGCTCTGTTACCGCTCTCGTTCTAACCACCTCTGTTTCCATTTCTTTATAAGTTTCAGTACACATCACCATTTTTTCAACTTTACACATGGAATTTATATTTGTTAAAGAGACACCAGTTTCACTTAACGAATATAATAATACTGTTACATCATTTAATTCTTTACAGAGTTTTTCCATTTCATCTTTGGTTGTGATATGAATTTGTAAATTATTGTTGGATCTCCAACCTGTTATTGAATAATACTCTTGGATATTTTCGATATTGTTTTTTGCCATGAATGCAATCAACAAATCAGATGCTTCTTTTGTTGGAATGTTGTATTCATGAGCAAGAAAGGAAGTGGTTATTGGTTTCTTGTCAATGATCAATCTGTCACGTATGTACCCATCCATAGTTACTTGAAAAGCAAAAGTAATATTATAACATCTGATATTTTTATATTTTTTTTTCGTGTTTGAAATTGAAATTGGATTCGAAATTGGATTAGAAATTTCTTTATTTCTTTTCTTTATTTCTATTCCTTAATTCTTTTTTTTTTGGTTCCATCCATTAATTCCTTTCTTTCTTTAGTAAGATATGGTTGAGTTAGATTGGGATAACGTTCCTAAAGATCTATGTCCAGTATGTAAAACAGACAAGTACTTATCTCCGGAAATCCAATTTAAGATCAATCCGGAATGTTATCATAAGATTTGTGATGCATGTGTTGATAGAATTTTCGCCCTTGGACCATCACCATGCCCATATCCTAATTGTGATAAGATTTTAAGACGTAATAAGTTCAAGGCACAAGTGTTTGAGAATTTGATAGTGGAGAAGGAATGTGATATACGTCGAAGAGTTATCAGTGTTTATAATAAGAAAGAGGGAGATTTCCAGACAATTGAAATGTATGATAAATATTTAGAAGAAATTGAAGATATTGTTTTCAATTTACTTCATAAGTTGGATATTGAAGAGACAGAAAATAAGTTGAGACAATATAGTATTGATAACAAACAATCGATTGAATTAAATAATGCACGTAAAGAACAAGAATATGAGAAGTTTATTAAATTACAAAAACTTGAAAGACAGTACAAATCTGAGAGAAATCGGATCAATAGTGAGATCATTGAGGAGGAGAAAAATTTGAAGAATTTGAGTAAGATGGAAGTGATTAATCAGTTACAAAATGCATCGATAGATAAAGATCCAGAAGAGATATTGGAAACCATTAGGAATAATACTATTGGGAAAATGAATAGATTCCGAAATCAACTGGATAAACTTGAAGCTAAATACAGGAAACAGAAAGATGCAATCAAGAGGAATTTGAATGCTAATGATATTAAGAATGAAAATAAGAGTAAGATACCATTTACACCATTCAATGGAGATCGAATGGTAGAATTACCATTTAAAAAGAGCGAGAGTTATAATGATCCATTTTACAGTAAATTAAGAGACGATATTCAATTTATTGCATCAGGGTATAAAGTTGAAGAGTACTATGAAAGAACGCTGAACGAAGCATTCAGTGGATTTGAATGTTTTATTTCGGCTGAGAAGGCAAGTTCGTGAATTATATAGAGTTTAAGAAATCCTTAGAATATTGAACGCATTGTTGATAACAAGTTTCAAAACCGTCAATACCACCGTAGTAAGGGTCATCAATAATCTCATCACCAAATAGTTTGATGGTTGCTTTACTGTCCTTTTTCTGTAAACGACGTACGTTTTTCAAATTTTGCTCGTCCATGCAGAGAATGTAGTCAAAGACTTCGAGATGAGAAGCATTTAGTTGTTGAGCATGGTGTTGGATTGGTGTGTTATGCTTTTTGCACGTTGCCACAGTTCTATGGTCGGGATTCTCACCGACATGATAGCCGGCCGTTCCAAAAGATTCGACGTGAGTGATACGGGGGTCGTTTTGAGACACTTCTTTGAAAACGGCTTCTGCCATTGGAGAACGACAGATATTACCCAAACAGACCAAAGCAACGGCGACCATTTATTATATATATATAGAAGGGTGTATTTATTTCTATCCAGCTATGGTTTTTCCACTTCGACACGGCCAACGGAGGGAGGCAATCTATCAGCAACTGCCACCAAGAGAGGTCTCACATAGGAGATGGAACATAGAGAAGCGGTTTTCGTGCGAAGGGAACGAGCCGCGTGTTGCATCGACACGACGGTGAATGCGCACACCAGCAGCGACGCGACGACAACAACGATAAATGGAGCCACCAGCAGCAGTACAAGAAGAAATAGGCTCAGCAAAACAAGACCCGAGAGAAGGGAGGCCACAGAGGCAGAGGCCGACGTCATGAGCAGAAGGAACAGGAGGTAGCAGTGTGTGGAGACGCCGATGAACGTGAGATAGACCTGGAGAAGAGCGCCCCAAGAGGCATTTTAGAGGCATGCGATGCATGCGATGCAGGGTGTATGTTAGTATTTATACTGCAATTCGAGATATATACCGATGAGCCCTCGGTGACATCGTTTCGTTTCGTACGTTGATGAGAGAGGGGTCCCCCCGGTACAATGAGCAGAACTGAGCCGTCAATTTAATAAAGGCCCCGAAAGACGACGCGACGGCGGCGAGGGATGCAATGGATGGCGGCTCAGCTTTGTCACTTGCACCTGCATTTGCACCAATGTCTTTGCCTCTCACATGTCTCCACTGCACGGCGACGTGTTCGAGTCGTTCGGCGTGGTGAAGGGTATCGTGGTAGACGCGGAGCGTGATACGGCGGCCGTTGACGGTGGTTCCGTCGGTGCAGAGGGCGGCATGGAGCGGGAGGTCTTCGGGTGGAGCCAAAGCCATGGGAGCGTGACAACGAGGTAGGCCAGATAAAGACACAGCGATGCAAATAGGAGCGGGAGAATGGCAAGAACACGGAGAGCCATTGCTAAGATAAGAGGGATTACCCAACTACAGCTATAGATCTAATGAGCCCTCCCTCTGAAAGTGTCTGCCCTTTTCTATTTTCTATTTTCTATTTTCTTTTTCTTGCGAGTGTTGCAGATAATTCCTGGAATGTATCCTGTCAAAAATACATACATACATACACACACACACATCTCTTATTCTACTTTCTTTCCTGGACGTCAATCGTAATGGACACATCGCCAGTCGACTCGGCATTCAGCGAGTCAATCACGCCGCGTCGTTCCAACGACGTCGCATCAAACTCGCCCCTTTGTAGAACAGTTCGGGCAGTTGAGGTCAGTAGACGGCCTGTGTAAAACACCAGTTTCGACACATCATCCGTCGTCGTGTGGCTGGGCACACCAACTACGGCAACAACAACACACGACTTCTCGTTCGGCATGCACACATGCAACTTCTCAAGCGTGTACCGCTCTCCATCCCACACACTCTGCGACGTCACCGCATTGCAGATACTCCCATGGTCAAAGTCTCGCAGCGGCCCCGTCAATAAGATCTGCTTGGATTGACCAACCACCTCGTAGAAAAACACAACAATAAGTATCAACAATGGAACAAACCCTAAAACTTCAATATACTCACCAAGAATACTCGTCAGTCCCACGCCCAATCCTAACCCAATGGGAACAGGCATCTTCTTCATCTTCTGCAAAATCGTCACTTTTTCAGGCTGCGAAAGAGTCACCGAAGATAATCTCGTGATACTTCCTGGTGCGTTTCTTCTTTTATTCGATGCACTGGTAACCACATACGATACTATCGACATCACCATCACCATCAACGCCATCACAACCACACGGTCATCGTTGCCTCCTTCTTCCTCGCCATGCTCGTGACTATGTCCTCCATGCGGATGTCCTCCATGTACCAATGATACCATGAACAATGCCAATGCATAGTATGCAACACTATACCTCCTTCCCTGAAACCATTTCGTTTTCCACCCATTCATCACCGTTGTTGCTAGATTATACCCAACGGTAACACACAACCTCATCGGTCCTTCATATATTAACATCCCTAACAGTAAAACAACTTCACAAACAACTACCATTATCAACCCCACACCAACACCTCTCTCTTCAACAACAGCAATAGGCCTCGCATCAACCACATCCGGCGTCATTTTGAAATCCAGTTTCATATCGCCCATGTCGTTTTGAAACATGTTCATCGAAACGGACGAATGTTTGTATCGGTGTCCTCGACGGAAATTCGCATTCAAACTGTTCATGCTATTCCTATTTGCCCGGTTCGCCTTCGGCAACACCCCAGGGGAGCCTGGTGAGCCTGGGACGTTCAAAAGAACAGGCATTGTTGGCTGTGAGACAAACTCGAACGGACTCCTCTGTGATTCTTGTGTTTCGTCCATGCCCAAGGAAGAGAATGAATCTGATCCAAATAATTATGCACGTAACCACTATTTTTTAACTTCTCTTTTTTTTTTTAACTATTTTTCTCAATCATGCTTGAAATAACGTGTAATGACCGTTTAGGTCGCAAATACATCGTCAAATGTCTCCCAGAAGACACAATCGGACAGTTCAAACAAGTCCTCGCCCTTCAAATGGGATCCAAACCACAAAATTTATCCCTCAAAAGAGGTTACACCGTTTTCAAAGATCATATCTCATTACAAGATTACGAAATTAACAACGGAACTAACTTAGATTTATATTACTCTTAATAAATTATATTTAATAATTACATAAAATACTCTACATATGCTGCCTTTTTAATCATTGACCTACTAACCCCCCATTCTTCAACTTCACTCTCCTCAATCTCATTTAACTCTTTCTCACTATCAGGAGACGCATCAAAAACATTAAATCGGAAATCATCCTCTCCTGATCCCATAATCTCTAAAATCGATGCCTTATTCCCACATCTATAACAATAATTAGGTGCAGACCATACCGTATTTACTTTACCTTTCCAAAAAATTTGATAACCATCATTACATAACTGATGTGCTCTGAAAATTTTCTCAAATCCATTTAATTTAAGAAACTTATTAACAACATTAATACCAAATTGATATCCTGCACCTCTTGATGAATTCCTGAAATTTAAAATTTCCACATCAGGATCACTCCACATCAAATCCGCCATTGCTCCATCATGCGGTATCTCCTTGAATCGATCTATAACAGATATACTCTGAATATCCTGTATATTTGGAGATAATCCACCATGTATACAAAACAACTTGTTATCAATAATTGCACTCAATACTAAAAAATCAAACAAATCAGTGAAAATCGACCATACTTTACTATCATTTCCATATTTACTGATACATTCCGTGTAGAACCCATAATTCGTAGTAATTTGTCTACTCTCATGATTACCTCTAATCAATGTTATTCGATTAGGATATTTGATTTTCAAAACAATCAATAAACTAATAGTTTCAATTGAATGATAACCTCTATCCACATAATCTCCTAAAAATAAATAATTTGTATCAGGTATGTACCCTCCAATTTTAAATATCTCAAGTAAATCGTAAAACTGTCCATGAATATCACCAACAATTGTAACTGGTGATGAAATTTCGACAATGTTCTTATATTCAATCATAATTTCCTTCGCCTTGAAGGACAAATTTTCAAGAACTCGTTCGGATAATAATGTACCAGCATATAATTTCTCCAAACATCGATCCAAGTCTAGTACTTCAGCACTGTCTATGATGGTCATTGTTTGAAATCACAGTTTAGGAATTCTTAAATTGATCAATATTCATGCTCAAGAAAAACTGAATTGCCCTCTCCTTTTTTTTCTATTTTCCCCATTAGTATTGAGACATTGCATCTTTCGGTTTACCTATTTCTCCAAACAATGAGTCCCAATCCAACAGAGACACCCAAGGACCAGCCTCATGAGGAACAGGAGAAGCCTCTCTTGATGAATCCATCGTTCTTACCAACAACGAGTCTACGTGCAAAACTTTCAAGAAATCCAAGTGTCTCGTCAGTTCAAGAACCTACATCACCACCTTCAGTACAATCATCATCGACATTATCAACGGGACCTCCACCGAAGATGAAACTCAAACTACAACTGTTTCAACAACCGTTTACAATTTCAAATTTACAAACTACACCAATTTTATTATCACCTCGTGGAACGCCAACTACATCTCCTGATAATAAAACTGATTCTTTTTTCCCTAATTTTGAAACCCATCAACAAACTCGTCTTGATAATATCTTTGACAAAAAAGAATTGTTAAAATTACCGGACTCGAAATCAAGTATGGGATCTCCACCGATATCTCCATCTGCTGGGAAACCATTACAATCACCTTCCATTCTTCAACGATTACCTTCTACAAATCAACAGCAAACACAACAACAAACACAGCAACAAACACAACAATCTTCACAGCAGAAGTCTACATTCACTAACAAAATGAATTCAAAATCAAAACAATCATCCAATCAATTACCTGAACCAGTTAGACCACAAACTTCAATTCTTAGAAGTAACTTCAACACGAAAAATTCTCAACAATATCAACAACAGGAAAAAATGTATTTGGCAAGTATCACCAAATATAAAAATAGATATTTGAATAATGATGATTATTATGATAAATTTGTTATACCTGAAGATGTCGAAACAGATACAGAAAATGAAAACGAAAATGAAACAATATCATCACAAAATCAATCATCCACTGGTTCGATTCCATCTTCCACAACTCCATATTATACCTATTCGAATCGTAAGAATGCTCATAACGCACATAATATATACAATGCACCATATTCCAATCTTCTGAAGAGTAAAACCAATACTTCAGATCCTAAAATACTAGAATCGGATGATTTCAGTATACCCAATGACATCAATAGAGAATATGAGGCATTGAAAGCATTAAGTCAACAACTTTGCTCTGATCTAGGTAATGAACAATTAGAAACAATCACAGAATATTCGTTAGATTCTAACGTTTTATTAGATTTATTAAATAGGAATGATGAAACTCAATTGAACAATCCTTCATCAAATGTGAGTCGAACTGTTATTTCAGAAAGAATCGAATGGCAAACAATGCTTCAGACTGTTCTGACTGGTGATGTTGTCACCGGAGAAAAGACCAAACTGGTCAAACCGTTGACTTCGGAGCTAGAGAACAGTAATTTGTTGAGAATACAATATAATGAGGATTTTTGGATTAGTATACGTGCAAAATTATACGGACGTACTGAGGAAGAACAAAGACAGTTGGTCATGTATCATCGTGGAATAAGTGATGAAATTATTGATGAAATATTGAATTTTAAATTAATTTTACCAAATGATGGGATTGATATGTCATATATTGATAAAGTTTCATTTGCATCTTCAAAAGTTTCAACTTTATTAGAGAAATTTGATAAGTGTAAAGAGTTATGGCGAAATTACAGTGAGATGAAGAATGATAAACCTCAATGTGCGACTACTGAATTCAGTGAAAGAATTGATTGTTTGAATGCTTGGATGTCCGTTACGGATGCCGTTGAACGTGAAAGTGATGTTTTGAAACAATGGGTTGGTAATGAAGATTTGGATATTTTGAAACCATCTACAATGTTTGATTCAGATTCAGATTCAGATTTGACTAACAATAACAATAACAATAATGCCAATAATAGTACCAATGCTAAAAATAATCATATTTTTAGAGATGATAGACCATTTGTGGAGAAAATTTTGAAGGAAAAAGATATTGAAAATCTGTTTGATAAGAGATTGTTTAAAACCTTTTCTCATTGGACAATAAAGGCGAAAACATCGTATTTACAATACCATCAATATTTCACTTTATTGGGATTACCATCATATTTGGAGAATTTGTTTGTGTTGACAAACTTCCCATCGAAATTGATGAAGGAAATCATCAAGATGAGACTGGATTATTCTAAGAAAGTGAAAAATCCAACGATGATGATGATTGATCAAACTTTGGATGATTTAAAAATATACCTTAAATTAGCAATTGAAATTAGAATCAGTATGCTTGAATATTGTGCTCCTGTCGAAGGATGGATATCATTCCCTGATTATCAAGATATTGAATTTGATAATACAATTGTTGAATGTGTTGAATATTACATAGTCCTAATCAACAAAAAACTATTATTTTCACCAAAGAATGCAAAATCTTTTAGAACATTTAAAGAACCTGATGAATTAGAGAAAGAATGGTTATTTTTACAAAATATGGGTTTTTATATTAATGGAATATCAGTAAAGTTTTCTACACAGATGACTTCATTGTTTATCAAATTGATCAACAGATTATATGCATTTTTGCAAAACCAAATACAAGGCCCTCCATCAGATGGATATAGATTAGACAGTCAACGATTAATTCGTTGGTACACTTCATCGATTGAAAATTTTGGACAATTACGTAGAAAATTTATTAGATTTGAAATTAATTTATGTCAATATTACCACAATTCTGTCAAATTGAAAATACTACCAAACAAGACTCAAAATTTCTTTTCTCTTTTGAAAGAATCGAACCATGCATTGTATCATAATTCGAAGATTGCTGAAAACGGGATATATCTATTTGTTTCCGAATCATTAGTTGATAGGCCATATGATGTTGAATGTATTTTACAGAATCGATATTTAGGTGTTAATTTTTCGAAAATTCCAAAACGTCATTTAAATGTAATGAAGAGTTATCATCCATCCATTGAAACCTATGCATATAATAAAAATAGCAAGAATAAAGAGGGAAGTAATACTGCGATTAATACCGACTCAAGTGTTGATATTAACCACGACGAGGAAGAAGAAGACGATGGCAATGTTGTTGTTGATGATGACGATGACGATGATTATAGTGAGCCATTGTTGGATTATGTTATAGCCGTTGTTCCTCCAAAAGCACTAATGTGGGATGGACTGGTTGTACCCTTTGAAGAAATGTCTAAAATAGATCTCGAACCGTTGATGAGAGGTGAAGCAATGTTTATAACGATGGCAGGTGAGAAATACAATACCGAGGAAATATTTGAAGTTTTTAAAAGATACACAGGGTCGACAATTGGATCGAATACTAAACTAGGATGTTCATTGCCTAGTCTTTCTAAAAATTTCAACGCTTCACTAAAATTATTTTCAAGAATTTCTTCATTAACCATCGATTCAACTTCAACTATAAGAAATCAATGTAGGAGTATTGGTAATTGTCAAGAATTAGTTAACAATGTTTTTATGTTTGCAAGAGATGTTGGACGAGATTCTATTAGGAATTCATTTATGTTGTTTGATTCAAGATATGGTCGAAACTCGATTATTTTGAGTTTGATAAAACTATCTATTGAGTGGTTGAGTTTCATAGTTGATGATTGTTCACCATCAGATGTGAAAACTTTTAGATGGTGTGTTACTGCATTAGAATTTGCCATGGATGTTACAAGAGGTTTCAATATTTTGACATTAGATGCTGAGAAATTCTTTAGATTAAAGGAAAAAGTTGCAGCATGTATGTCATTGTTAATTTCTCATTTTGATATTATGGGTGCAAGAGCAAAGGAATTACAGAAAACTAGAATGCAAAATTATGATTTTAAGGTTGAAAAGGATATTTTCACATTGGATGATGAATCATTGGGTAGTTTGAGAGAGCATATAATGTTACAGATCAATAAGATTGAAGATGATCGTAGATTGTTACAAGTTGAACAGAGTTCAGTTGGTAGAGTTTTGGATGATAATAATATGGAAAATCAATTGCTTTCTTATTTGGCATCATCGTTTTCGAGTGTTTCTATTCGTTGGCAAAAGGGTAAATTTCTGGGAGGTGGAACGTTTGGTTCTGTTTTTGCATCGGTTAATTTAGACACTGGTGGACCAATGGCGGTTAAGGAGATCAAATTTCAAGATAGACAATCTATTAAGACTATTGTGCCTGCAATCAAGGGTGAGATGTCAGTTTTGGAGTTGTTATCCCATCCTAATATTGTTCAATTCTTTGGGGTTGAAGTTCATCGTGATAGAGTTTATATTTTCATGGAATATTGTTCTGGTGGTTCGTTATCCAACTTATTAGAATATGGTAGAATTGAAGACGAGATAGTTATTCAATTGTATACTTTACAAATGTTGGAAGCATTGGCATACCTACATCAATTTGGTATAGTTCATCGTGATGTGAAACCAGATAACATTTTATTAGATCACATGGGAGTCATTAAGTTTGTTGATTTTGGATCAGCTAAAGTTATAGCAATTCCAAATAGTGGGAGTGGTACGACTAGTAGTAGCGGTACGATTATTAACGAGGATAAAAATCCAAACGGAAATAATAATAACGGAACGAATTTGATGAAAAACAATAATGTTTCAACGTCTTCATTAAATATTCCTACACCTACGGAGTATGTTCCAAGCAGTTCAACAAGCAGTATATCGAGTAATTTGGCGAATGTTGAAACATCAAAATATTTAGGTATGGGGGCTAGTGGGTCAATGAAAACTAATTCAATGTCATCGATATCACAATACATTGGAGTCAACGATGAAGTAGATATGAGTGGTCATGGAAGTATCACGGGAAACAATACGCATATCAAAGACTCAATATTAGAAAGTAAAAAGAATCATGCGTTGACCGGTACCCCAATGTACATGTCACCTGAAACCATCAAAGGAGGTCATATGGGCAGGTTTGGAGCAATGGATATTTGGTCACTTGGATGTTGTGTTCTTGAGATGTCTACCGGAAGAAGACCGTGGAGTAATTTGGATAATGAATTTGCGGTAATGTATCACATTGCAGCGGGACATTTACCGTTATTGCCTAATAATAATGAATTGAGTAAACAGGGACAAGATTTCTTGAGTAAGTGTTTGACGATTAACCCGGAGAAGAGGGCCAATGCTGTCGAGTTATTACAACATCCATGGATCCAATCTATTAGAAACGAAGCGTTTAATGAAGGTGAATATGGATTTGAAGATTAGATGATGGCATGGCATGTCTATATGTGTGTGTGTGTTTGTGAATTTCGTATACATCTGTAACTATTTAAGTAGATAAAAAAAAGGACTGTTTAAATTATAAGATTGAAGTTATATAGCGTTGATTATATTTTAATTTCCTTTTCATTATCGAAATTTTCAGAAACGAATCTCCAATGGGACATTAACTCGACTTCATTATTCTTTGAACTGTCAGCGTCAACACCGGAAGGTACATTTTTAAGTGATAAATTTGCCATTTTAGATAAATTTATGAAAATATCATTTTTATCATTTATATTTTCTTCAAGTTTATAATCCACTTCATCAAACCATCTACGGTTCCATTTTGCATTATTTTCTTCTTCTTTTTTACGTAATTCTCTTTGTTCATTTTCTAATTTAGATTTAGCATTATGAATTAAATCATAATCACCTTTATTAATAGCTTCTGCAACTTCTAACCAAGCCTTTTGACTTTCCAAAGGATGTTGTTCTTCAATAGGTTTAACAGTTAAATGTTGTGGTTTTTCAATTGATGCATCGAAAAATACTTCATCCTTTGAAGATGAAGGAGTTGAATGACCCTTTGCAATTGTAGATTTTTCTGACCATTGACCTGAAATTGTATAAAGTGCATTTTCTTTCTTTTTAGAATTTTCATAATTTGAGAAAATTCTAGCTTTAAAAGAATTTTTTTTACCAGAGAAATAACCTTTACCAGAATATTCAATTACTGCATAATAACCTGCAGATGATTGAATAAAAGATTTTTGTTCTAATTCAACATATGGATTAAATGCAAGGATACCTTCAATATGTAATGGTGGTAAAGTAATTAAATAATTTTCATTTAAATTTCTAAATTCCAATAATGCATGACCGAATTGTCTAACATTTAATGCAGTTGTTGACATTGAAGCACGAATACCATTATAACCTTCTAAAACGGTATTATTCTTTTTATTTTCAACAGCATAAGCAGTAATTGGAGGATGATGACTAACTTGTTCACTTAATAAGATTGTTTCACCTAATTTCCCATCTTTTGAAGAATCTTGCCATTTACCAACAAAGATTTCACCAAGGAAAGGATTTAACGGCTTTTTCTCAGATCCTAAAGTTTCACTACGTGAACAATATTGAGATTTAAGAGTTGAAACAAACCATTTAGTAACTGCCAACATTCTTAATAGTTCGATTGGTTCCTTTTTAGTTGTTGCATCTTCTTGAGTAATAAAATTTGGTTCAAGAAGTAAATCAACATGTTCTGACCAATATTGGGAAAATTCTGTTAATGAAGATGATGAAAGAATGAATGGAGGGGCAGTTAATGATGAAAGGTCACCATTATATGAAGCAATGGATTTGATAAATGACGTCCATGTAGCAGCAGACATTGTTTGATTGATGAATTAAATAAAGGAATTCTCTTAATATGTTTAGCGTTTAAATTAATATTCTATCAAACCACCATCAGCATAGTATTGTATAGGCTTTCAATATATTAATAATTATACGAGTTTTGGAAGAAGAATAAGAATTGGTAAAACAGCAACTCAAAATCGACGCAGCGACGCGCCTGCTTTTTTCCAGTCTTTTCTTTTTCCTGGTCCTTTTCTTTTCTTTTTATGGTTAATAGGAAGTTATTAGGTTCAATGATTTCTTTATTATATCATTTATACTAGCAATTAAAAGAAGCATTATTTAAGGATAGTATAGAAGAGAAAGAGAGTTTATGAAAGTAAGTAAATATTAACGGGTATGATGAGTAGGAATCTCAATAAATATATATATTACATGATTTACCACCAGTCACCTTGGTCTTTCATAGCATCTGCAACCTTGATGAAACCAGCAACATTGGCACCCATAACTAATGAAGGTAAAGTAGAATCGTTAGATTCAGAAGAGTAAGAAACAGAAGTTTCGTAACAGTTGTTGAAACAGTTAACCATAATATCTTTTAATTTTTGGTCAACTTCTTCAGCAGTCCAAGATTCTCTTTGAGAATTTTGTGCCATTTCTAAACCAGAAACTGCAACACCACCACAATTTGCTGCCTTACCTGGAGCATACCAGATTGAAGAACCAACATTAGAAGAAGACTTTCTTTCAGCTTCAAAGATATCAATAGCTTCTTGAGTAGAACCCATATTAGAACCTTCAGCTAAGAATTTACAACCTGCAGCAACTAAAGCCTTTGCTTCATCACCAGAAACTTCATTTTGAGTTGCACAAGGAAGAGCAATATCAATTGCACCAACATGAACCCATGGTCTTGCACCAGGTAAATATTCACATTTAGTTGAATTAGTAGTAAAAGTTTCTGAAGTTTGAATAATTTCATCTAAAGATTTGAATTGTAATTTAGCAGATTGAATTGCTAAAATTTGTTCTGGTGAGATACCTCTTTGATTAACAATAGTACCCTTTGAATCAGATAATGAGATAACAGTTGCACCTAATTCAATAGCCTTAAGAGCAGCATATTGAGCAACATTACCAGAACCAGAAATAGCAACTCTTTTATTTTGGAAAGATTCTTTACCATTAGTTGCCTTTTCAATCATTTTTTCAACGTAATAGATAACACCATAACCAGTTGCTTCTGGTCTAATTAAGGAACCACCCCATGATAAACCTTTACCAGTTAAGACACCTTCCCATTGGTTTTGCATTTGTTTGTATGCACCAAACATGAAACCGATTTCTCTACCACCAGTACCAATATCACCAGCTGGAACATCAGTAAATTGACCAATATATCTTGCTAATTGTCTCATAAAAGCGACACAGAATCTTCTAATTTCATTATCGGATCTACCCTTTGGATTGAAATCGGAACCACCTTTACCACCACCCATTGGTAAACCAGTAAGTGCATTCTTAAAGATTTGTTCATAACCTAAAAATTTAAGAATTGAAAGGTTAACAGAAGGGTGAAGTCTAAGACCACCTTTATATGGACCTAAAGCAGAGTTAAATTGAACTCTGTAACCACTGTTAACTTGCATAACACCATTATCATCTTCCCAAGTAACTCTGAATTGAATGATTCTTTCTGGAATAGAAACAACAGGAATAACCTTTTCGTATTCAGGGTGTTTGGAGAAGAGGGTTGAATCTTTTAAAGTAGATAAAAGTTCGTTGTATGCTTGTTGGAATTCAGGTTCTTGTGGTTGGACCATTTTTAGTTGCTGGATGAGAGAGAAGAAAGAAAGTAGAGAAGAGAGATAAAGATAAAGAAATGTAAAGAAAAGAGGAAAAAGACAGATTTGAAGTAAAGAAAAATGGGAAGAAAGGTGAGTTTTAAATACTCAGTCTGGTGTTGCCAAAAGAAATGACCAGATTGGGGAAAAAGAACCACCTTGGGGGGATGGTGGAAAATGTGTCAAACTACGCCGAAATCAACGGCGAAAACTGCGAAATTGCCGGATTGGGCAGGTGCGGCCTGATAAGCAGTCGGCACCCGGCCAATGGCAGACGGCGATTTCCGCGTCTCTCGTTGTTGTTGGTGGGGGGAGGCGAAGAAAGCGAGGGGGGGAGAGTGGTAACTGGGGCGGTGCGGGGCGGAAGGCGGCTTTACCGGGATGCCGGCGACGCGTCGAACATGGCAAAAGAAAAGTGGCAAAAAAAAGTGACGACACTGCAACACTGCAACACTGCAATATTGTTAAAAGCCTTGCAGCGACGCGTCGCTGCAGCGTGATTTGTCGACGCGCCGTTTTCCAGAGCCGGGAAGGAAAATCGGAAAATTGAAGGAAAAAAAGTTGTAAAATTCCCGTGCCAATCACCTGCTTCCATACGTAACACCGCAATAGCGACAACGAACTTGCCTTTCTAAATGTGTGTTGGGGCTGGATGAGATAGTCGTATTGTGTGATTGCAACTGTTCCCAATTACATGTGACTCCCAATGTCCACTGTTCACTGTAGTGTTGTGCCCATACGGGGCCAGACGGGGCCGTACTGGGCCATTTAAAGCCATAGGAGGTCCTACTACAATTTAAACATTGCGCTGTACCAACCTTATGAGGGCATTGCATTGCTCAAAGCAGAAGGTAAAAGGTGAAAGGCGAAAGGTGAAAGACGAAAGGAAGAGCAGAGAGCAAACGCGTTCTGATTCTTTAATTTCTAAAATTTTTGACGTGCCTTATTGTTTACTTGCAATCAATGAAAATTCGATACTCGTTTTCTGTGTTTCTGTGTGGAGGTTGTTTACTTTTTTTTTTTTTTTCTGCTGGAATGACTGCATAGACTGCTTTTAGCTCCCCCCGTTTGTTTTTTACCTTCTTTCTTTCTTTCTCTGTTCTACTCTGCTGATTTCCTAGACTTTGTTCCTCTTTGACAAACATCTCTTAACTCACCCTAATCCCATAAATCTCTAACAATTCACAATGGTCGCTCCAACTACTCCAAAAATAAGCTATAAAGATATGATTGTTAAGGCAATTGTTGCCTTAGAAGATAGGAAAGGATCATCTCGTCAATCAATTAAGAAATTTCTACAATCCACTTATGGTTTACCAGATGGTTTTGAAAATGCCTTTAATTTAGCTTTGAAAAAGGGTGTTGTTGCTGGTTTATTCCTTCAACCAAAGGGTCCTGTTGGTCCTGTTAAAATTAATAAAGATTCTTTAAAACCAACAGTTGTTAAAAAGGCAATTAAAAAGCCAACAGTTGCAAAAAAATCTTCTGCTCCAAAGAAAGCTGCTATTAAAATTACTAAAGTTACCAAACCAGTGAAGAAAACTGCTAAATCTTCAAAAACTGCACCAAAAACAACAAAGGCAACAAAGGCAGCAAAGGAAACAAAACCAACTAAAGCTACCAAGGCTACTAAGGCTACTAAAGCTACTAAAGCTACTAAGCCAACAAAGGCAACTAAAACCACCAAAGCTCCTAAAAAGGTAGCTGCTCCATCCAAGGCAAAGGCAACTAAAACTACAAAGGCGTCTGCTGCTAAGGCAACTAAAACCACCAAGACAAAATCTAAGGCAAAGAAATGATCAAATCTTCAATTGAAATCAAATTCTTTTCTATCACTACTGTTTTATTACTATCAATCTGTATTTTATTAAATTATATACTCCTCACACCCTCCTCTTTCATCACTTCATTATATTTTTATGAATTTGTATACTAGCTCGTATTACTGCAATCATTTATCATTAATGTAACGTATTTTTATTTATTATTTTTTATAAAGTTTCTTTTATTTTATTTTATTTACATGCACATTTACATGCACATTTCTGTAATTACCCTATAAACTTGGTGGTAATTCATCAACGGTATGTTTAATAAATGATTTTTTCTCCATAATCTCAGGAATAACTTCATCTGTAGTATCTTCATCCAACACTTGTTTAACTGATTTGACTTCATCAATATAATATTTAAGCATATCTTCAATACCTGATTTCAAAGTAATTTCAGAACTTGAACATGATTTACATGCTCCTATCAATTTAAGGTAAACAATACCTGTATCATGATCAAATTCAATAAATTTAATATCTCCACCATCTTCTTGAATAGCAGGTTGGATTCTAGTTGTTAATAATTCTTTAATTAAAAGAACAACTTCTTCTTCTGGTGTTAAATCTTTATCAAATTCATCTTCATCTTCATCACCTTTTATATTATTCCCATTATTTGATTCATTATCAAGTTTTTGTAAATGTTGGAAATAATCTTCAGATAATACACTACCCCCCATAGTTATATGTTCAGTTAATAATGCAAAAATTTGTGGTTTTAAAACTGACCATGATTGTGGTTTAATTGAATCATTAACTTTTTTATTATTCTCTGCATATTTAACCACTGTTATAAAATCAAATCCAAATAATATAGATGAAATCGCTTTATCATTTAATGATAATAATTTCATTGCAAGTTCAGATTTATGTATTGCTTCTTTGATATTATTAATCTCAACAGTTGGGGTCTTATTACTTGGTAAAATCGTCGCTCCATTAGGTACAAACCTCAGTGCATTTTCATTTGGAGTAGTAAGTGTTTGAATGAATAAACTCCTACGTCCAAGACCTCTCAATAACAACGATGCCCTATTACCATGCCAAAACATCCTTACAGAAAAAAAAAAACTGAATGAAAAGTCATCATCATCATAGGCAAATTACTCAACCTATATATTTATTACATTACACACTGAAAAAGAAATTATTTCATTTTTACATATTTCCATTTACTTACGTAATATAGGAGGTCTATTACCCTTATTCAAAACAACCCGATCTTTCACCCAATCAATAGCCTCATCGACACCTTCACCCGTATATGCACTCACAGGTCGTACAGTGGCATCACTCGCATTGAGAGTCTCGGCAATCTTATTGAAAACCTCCTTGATTTCTGCAACATCCATTTTAGTTTCAATCTCTAAATCTTGTTTATTAGCAAGCATTAAAATTGGTAAACCTTCAGTTTTATCATCTGCAATAACATTTTGTAATGTATCTCGACATTCTTCTAATCGATCTTTATCACAAGAATCAATTAAAAAAATAATTGCATGAGCTTGAACATAATATTCATGCCACATATCTCTTAATGCATCTTGTCCTCCTACATCCCAAAATTTAAGACGAATTCCATTCACTTTCACAGTGGCAACATTTTGACCTACAGTGGGGATAATTCTAGATGCTTTAAGTTTTGTATAGTTGACTAAATATTTACTTTTCAATTCTTCAAGAAGTGTAGTTTTGCCCGCATTGTCTAGTCCAAGAATCAAAATGGAATATTCTTCTTGTCGGGTCCATTGGTCATATACCGCCTGGGCTAGATGAAACATTGTATATTGGATAAATCAATTCCAGCATTGAGAAGATAAGCCCTAACGCACAGTCTCATCTACCCATTCATTCACTCACTCACCTTTATCAACCTATACAAGTAGATTTTTTTTTAAAAAAAAAAAAATAATAATAATAATAATAATAAAAAGTTGCCGTCGATGCGTCGTTCCAGTGGTTTGGATGTTTTTTCCCCTTCTCTAAATCCATTTCTATTTTCCAACAATCGTGAAATCTGTTTTATGAACTTACTGAATTCATACCTTGATTATTGATTACTACTTCTTTACTAACGACAATGAGAGCATCACTTGTATCGTTAGGAAGATCCTCCTGGAAAGGTCCCTTTGTTGTGTCGCTTCCTATTGCACAGGCAAAGAAAGAGGGTACCCCAATCAGAACAAATGCAAGATCATGTACAATCTTACCACAATTTGTTGGACTAAAATTTCAAATTCATAATGGTAGAGATTATGTTCAAGTTCAAATAACTGAAAATATGGTTGGTTCTAAACTTGGAGAATTTGCCCACACTAGAAAGAGATGGTCTTACACTCAAACTAAAAATAAATAGTTCCTCTATTGTTTACTTACTCTGTATATAAATTTTGAAAAAAAAAAAAGAAAGAAAGAAATAAAGAAAGAAATAAATAAAAGAATAAACTTAATGATAGAAAAACTTTTAAAACTAAATCATTAACTTCATGATTATACAAATCTATCACTGGATCTATAACCAGCATCCATCATCCGCTCTTCTCTCAATTTACCTGTTCTGTCCTTTATTGGCCATTTCCCCCACCCATTAAGTCGTATAACTAAACATGTAGCATTATCATCACCATTGATACATTCAACAAATTCAATAACTTCCCTTGAACCACTCATTGGATTACCTTTATCATTACCCTTATTATTAAAATTCATCATTACTAAATCAACAATTTCTTGATCAGATAAATTATTTGTAACTCCATCACTAATTAATACAATAAATCCTTCATCTCCTCCAAAATCTTGTATATTATTATTAATTATTATATTTGTATTTTTTTCATCTTTTTTAAATTCTTCAACCATTTTACTTGATCCAATTAGAAATTCACTTATTTCTGGTTCACTACTAATACCAACACTTTTAGCACTAATATCACCAAAAGATCTAGTATTAGCAAAATTTAAAAATCTTTCTTCACCAAATGAATCTGTCATTATTAATCCAGCACTAAGTTTACGCAATCTATTAGATTCAATAGGATTAGATGGATGATGATCCTTTGTTAAACTATGTGCCGTTCCTTCTTTATCACAAATTATTGCACGGGTATCTCCAACATGTGCAACTAATAACCTTGATAATACATTATCTTGATAAAAATAATGATTATAATTATCATTCTTCCATTTAAGTGGGTATATGAAAAATGATGTACATGTACTACCACTATGAATTATTTTCCTCTTAATATCATCAACATCTTTACTCTTATTTTTAGATAATCTTATTTCATTCTGTTCATTTTCAAATGTTAAAAATTGATAATCTGTAAATAAATATCCTAACCATATCCTAATTTTGAAAATCTCCCAATGTGTTAATCTCTTCTCATCAATCATCATTTGTAAAACATTCCATAATTTCTTCCCATTGGAAAAATCATCCCATTCAATAAATTTTTTCTCTTCTTCTATATCTTCTTCTTCATCTTCTTTATCTAATTCATTATCTTCATCCTTTATTATTTTCTCAACATGTCCATGCCTTAAATTGATTTCATCAATAAATAATCTCACTTTATTTTCAATATGACATTCACCAACTATAACATCACCAATTTTCCTCCCCCATCTTTTCCAATATCCACTAATCTTTAATCTAAAAAAATCTTTTAATTTTAATATAGTTTCATCACTTATATTTAAATTCTCAATATTCTCAAATAAATGATTCCTTAAATAACTTGAACATTCTATACCTCCATGTCCATCAAATACACCAAATGCGAAAACTGTTCGATCAATTGGTGGTGAACTAGCTGTATATTCAGGTTCTTTAACTCTATTAGTTTCATCAATTAATCTTGTATTATCATTATTTCCATTATTAATTTCATCAGGTTTTAAATCAAGTACAGAAGTTTGCCATCGATCTTCATTATACATTCTATTAACTCTACTTGTATAATAACCGAAATTCGATGGTACTTTTAGTAAATCAACATGGAAATTAATCGGTGATTTTAAATTCATTGTATGAATTGTTAAATGTTGTGATATTTCTCTATGAAATATCAATTGATAAGGTATTTTCACCTTCATTGATTATCTTTTTTATAATGAAAGAATGGAAAGTTGGTTGTTAATATTGTTATAATATCAATAAATTAGTTTATACAAATACATGTTTTATTAGATTCATCATACATCGGGAAAAAGAGGGAAAAAACTTGTATGTAATACGCTTACACGCAGCAGCTTTTAAAAGAGCAAAAGTTTAAAAAAAAAATTAATGATTTGAGGCCAACAGGAATCGAACCTGCAACCTTTCGATTTGGAGTCGAAAGCTCTACCATTGAGCCATAGCCCCATTCACTGGAAGTTTTGGGTGTCTCGAGGGCTATATTGTTGCTTTTCTATTGAGGGCGTAAAAAGTATGTATTTCATGATATCATGGATAGTTTCTCATATTTGTGCAGAAAATAACTTGACATGTAAACTTACCACTTTTTTTAAACATAATTAAGATTCCCCTCTTCAATTTTTTAAGTTTTTGCTCATGCTGATGTCAGAGTGACTCAGGAAGATGAATAAAATTAAACCATTAGGAAAAAATAGGAAGGTGATAACTAATGAAGTATACCTTTTGTACATGATTTTCTTTCAGATACATTTAACTCATCACACTACTTTATTAATACAATATTTTGTTTCATACACAATGAATTATAAAAATTATTCATGTATATTTCTAATAAAATCATCACCAATGACTCTATTATCAATATCATAATTTCCTGATACTCCACTATACGAACTTCCATCACTATTGGCACTATTTCGTCTGGATTCTAACAATATTCCATTCTCACCATTTTCTCTAGTTAAATTATATTCACGTAATCCACGCATTATACTTTCATCATCATCATCATTTTCATTATTAGTTTTATTCCATAATGGTATATAACTCCATAAATTAAATCTTGTAGTTGAATTATCAAATGTAAATGCTGGCATAGTAGGATCATTAATTGGTATTAAACCACGTTGTATACTGGATTGTGCAATAGATTTACCTTCTTTAATTAATCTTGAATTAACATTATTTGAATTTTCTAAATCATCATCGGTACTAGTTGGTAAATTATCATTATCATCCATTAGATCCATCTCATCTAATATATAATCAAAGAAAAAATAACCATCTAATAATTTTCTTAATTTCCCCCAAACTCCGAAAACACTTAATAAAACGGGTATAAGAACTAATCTTGGTATAAAATTATTCAATACTTCACCAATTTTAATTAAATGTAAATTACCTGTCACAAATTTGGAAAATGATGAAATTTCAGAAATTTCAGGATTTAATAACATTAAAAAGTTATAACCTAAGGGAATGGTTAATCTTAATGCATAACTAATAAAGAAAATTGAACTGACTGGATCAGAATTGGAGTTAAATTCAACTTTGTAAATGTTAAATAATTTAATTAAACTTAAACTTTTCATTGAACATGACATCATTATAATTAAAAATACAATCATCAAAATGTATGAAAATTTAGAATTTAATGTAATCAACCAATTAAGTATTGATAATTTAGTTCCATGAAACATTTCACTTTCAATAATAATTATACTTATTATAGTGAAAAAGAAAGTAATAAATAAATTATAAGTTGGCCAAATATATCTAAACATAAATTTTGGCCATTGATAATTGAAATTTCTCCATTCACTTTCAAAATTTGATAAATTTAAATAATTAATAACATCTTCATAATAAAGGATTTGCATCAATTGTTCATTAAACAAAGAATTTGAATGTTTATATTCCCAAATTTTCCATTTCAGATCTTCATTTAATTTAGTTAAATAATCAATTGTAAGTCTATCCATTGAAACACCAATGGAATCAATTAAAAATTGCTGATTATTTAAATTTGATGTAGATCTAGTGACTTGAAATTCTTGAGGTATATGATTGTATAGATAAATGATACCATCACGTAATTGAATATCATAATTGGTATTTGAATTAGAATTATTAACTAATTCATTCAATGAATTTACTTTTATGCAGATATCACGTAATTCAAATTTAGAATCTTCTAATTTCATTTGATAATCTCTTAATTTCAAATATGAATTATCTAATGATTTATAATAAGATGATTTTAAGAAATAATTTTTAGATAAATGAATTAATCCATGAATCATTAACCATATAGCCATAGTTAATGAATAAATATGTGATAATGTAATAACTAATGATTTCAAAAATGTGAAATTGATATATTCTCTATGATAAATAAGCATATAGATAAATACAACAATTCCAATGATTATTAAAATCAATAAGAATTTGAAAACTGAAATAATTGATGATTTAATTTTTGGTAAAAGTTCAAATTCTCCATTACTTAAAAAATATTGCCAAAATGGTAATATTAACCAAGTTGCAAAAAAAGTTATCCAATAATTGATTCTCCATAATATATCCATTAAATGATTATTTGATGGTAATGCAATATCTATTGGAATCAAAAATGTTGTACTTAATGGTAAAAATAATGAAATTATTAATGTTATTGTCAATGGAATTGAAATTAATCTAAGATTGGTTAGTTTATATAATAATATAAACGATATAAGTAATGTAATTGACGAACATGCCAATAGTATGGGCGTTATTGAAGACATGATTCTTGTTGAAAAAGAATAAGTGTATGTATCAAATTACCAAAAAAAAAAATAGTTGTGATGGCGTGTATGTGTATAAAATAAATATATTATTTTTGATAAATATTGATTCAAATTAAATCAATTTTAATCAACAATCAAGTAACATACAATATTGTAATTGTTGATTAGCAATTAAATTTCAAAGTTCGGATATTTAATATATATTAGATTGTTATACTCATATATAGATATAAAGGGGAATTAGTATTAATTTCGAGGAGCTGCTGTAAATTTGTATCTCTTTTTCGTAATTCCTGAAACATCAGATATTGCATCATCATCTACAAACCAAGCAATTCTACCTGCGGCCTTTTCGTTGATGATACTTGCAGGCAATCCTTTATCTGGTCTTTCCATAATGGTACAAAGCACAGGAGCTTTTGTTGCACCTTCCACCACAAAAGCCACCATATGAGCATGACATATAACAGGTACTGATAATGATATACGATTTTTTTGACCAGAAGGAGCATTTTCAACGGGTACACACCAAGCATAATTTTCTCTTAAAGTTTCATGATTCGGGAATAATGAAGCAACATGACCATCAGGTGCACAACCTAATAATATTAGATCAAACATTGGTAATTTTACAGAATCTTTTGAAGCAAAGCCTTTAATGAGAGTTTTCTCATAATCATCTGCACATTCTTGTGGATCATCAAGTAAAGATTGATTTATTGGGAAAATATTTGGTTTACCATATTTGGAAGGTATTTTATCGAATAATTTCAATTTTGCCTGTCCATAATTAGAATCAATTGAATCAAAAGGTACCAATCTTTCATCAGCAAAATAAATATCCCATTTATCCCATTTGATATCATCTCTATTCAACAAACCTTCATTTAATACATTTAAAAGTGAACCACCAGATAGACCAATTTTAAACCTTTTATTAATTTCCTTTTTCTTTTTTCTTATTTGAGAAGATACTGATTGAGAGTTTGCCATATTAGTTGAAGAGACTAAATTATCCAGATGAGGATTAGACGAGGTGGAATGAGATTCAAATTCAGTATCTGATTCAGCAATTGAAGTGGAAGATGTATGAGATGTAATATCATCGTGTGATTTGTTTAAAGCCTTGTTCTGTGCTGTCACAATTAAATCTGCAATTGCCTCTGCAACCCCTGAGAATTCTGGGAATGAGTATATAAGAGGAACCGCCGTAGTCATTTCAAAACTAATGGTATAATTAATGGGCGTATATACTCTTTGGAAGCTCAATTGCAATTAACAAACGTAATTTCCCCGGGGAGAGCTGTTCCTTGGTTGGTAAAATTGATATTGTCATGCTTCTTTTGAGAGTGGTAAAATTACAGAATCTCGTTTGCTACAATCAATAGCTCACTGTCCGCTGTTTCTACAACCACTCCTTCTTTCCCCACGCCAATGACCACCACATACTCCTCCATCGACGACCTTGTAAGGAGAGCCCTGGGCACTGCGACGACACCCGTGGATACATCGTTGGTCAACGTTGCCGATGTCGCTTTCCCATTGACGGTTTCTACAACTATTGGCCAAGCCCTCGAGCGGCGCGTCGCCGAGGGGCTCAAATCTAACAAGGCCCTTGTATTAAGACTAGAGATCAACGCCACCAAAGAGGAGTTCTACAACAACAACAACAACAACAACAACCTCCTCAGCAGCAACATCAGCAGCAGTATCAATGGGCCTTATTACAACAGAGACCCACCAGGGAGCCAAGGAAGCGTTTCTGGCATGAGAAATTATGGCGGAGACCCGATGCCAGGATTTGACGACGAGTACGAGATCGGACAGTTGATGCCCACCTCGCCATTTCCCGGCCCAGGTACGGAGCCATTTGGTGATGCTGATTTGTACCCTGGCATGAACCGAAACGGACGAGGAGGAATGCATCCTACACCCGAGGACCCGCTATTCCACCCGGAGAGACGCCAGGGAGGCGGCGGCGGTTCTTTCAATCCGTTTGCCAGAGGCGGGCAGACTGGCCAGCCAAATATCCGGTTTGACCGGCCGTTCTAAGAGGGCACTGATTGCCGTATACTGTTGATACTGGTGGTGAGTGGTGAGCCGCTGCAAGAGATCCGACCGACGCGCCGCCACTGACACTGTCACTCTGCTCTTTTTTTGGTGCCGACGGGACGGTGCCCCTTGCCTGTGTAGCCGCTGTTTGCCCTTTTTAGCTGTAGCGAGCGCCCGAAACGAATTTGCTTCTGCTGAGGGGAAAAAGACACCCACAGAAACCGGTCCACCAATGGCAGTGTCCGCTATCGTGATTTCTCATCCGGAACACCAGCAGCTACCACAAACCGCCGATGCTCAGATCCATAGCTCCCGTCAAGGCCTCCCTCTGGGCCATTGCTAGACGTAATGTCGCCACTGCCACCAAGACTGCCACTGCAACAGAAACTGCCACAACCTCTACCGCGTCCACCGACCTCACCACCGAGGATCCACTCGACGTTGTTCCTTCATCCAACTACAAACAAGCCCCAAACAGAGGCGGCGTGTGGTCACCATCCCAAAGATCCAGAGACGAGATCTACAAGACTGATCCAAGATTTGTCGGTAAGGATCTTTCCAAACAACCTCAAGCTTTAGCAGCAATTGAGCTCATCAAACAACAACCAGTCTCCTTCATCCATGGAAACATAGCCGTCTGTCACGGTACTGATTTCGTACAGGGTCATCCAAAGGTTTACATCAACCTGGATAAGGAAAAGGCACATACTTGTGGTTACTGTGGTGCAAGATATGCTAGAGAAGAATTAAAGGGTAAATTATAGTCTCCCTCGTTCTCCTATCCACGCTCGTAACCTTATTTATTTATATCTATTCACTCCATTAATACATTAAAGCACTTATTTGATTGTTTCGATGTCAAAATGGCTCTTTCTCGTATAAACCGCCCATGACATATATTTCTGTCGTGTATTTTGTCAATGTCAAATTTTTTTTAAAAAAAATATAGATAGAGATGACTCTACTAATTTTGAACTATCAATAATCCCAACAACCCTAACGGTCTCTATTATACAAAATGCCATCGGTCAAATCTCTGCTACCGTTTCTAAGGAAATACTCTACTCACCCACCAAAACGTCAGTCCACGCTATCGGACATTTACAAACTTTACCATTCCAATACTCCTATATCAGTCATCACAGCTCATGATTATATAACTGGTAGAATTGCTGATAAAACTTCAGGTATTGATGTAGTATTAGTCGGTGATTCCTTAGCAATGGTTGCCAAAGGCCATCCTTCAACTTTAGAATTGGAATTTGATGATTTTTATTATTCAACTAAATCCGTTATTAGATCAATTAATGAAAAATTCCTTATTGTTGATTTACCATTTGGTTCATTTGAGTCATCCATTGAAAATTGTGTTGAATCAGCTATTAAATTAATGAAATTGGGTAAAATAGGATCAATTAAATTAGAAGGTTCTTATGAATTAACTGAAAGAATTAAAACTTTAAATAATTTTGGTATACCAGTTACAGGTCATATTGGATTACAACCACAAAAATTCAATTTAACTGGTGGCTTTAAAGCTCAAGGTAGAAAATCAGAAGAAGCTTTAGAAATTTTCAAACAAGCTTTACATTTACAAAACATTGGTTGTAAAATGATTGTCTTAGAATGTATACCTGAAAAATTATCCGAATATCTAACAAAAAATCTAAATATACCAACAATTGGTATAGGTGCAGGTAATAAAACTAGTGGTCAAGTTTTAGTTATGGCTGATGCTTTGAGAATGTTAGACAATAAATTAGCTAAATTTGTCAATCCTTATTTAGACATTCACAATTCTTCAATTGAAGCACTTAATAATTATAGTAATGATGTCAAATCATTAAATTTCCCAAATTCCACAACTCATACATATCCAATGAATGATGAAGAATTCGAAAAATTCGAAAAATTGGCAAATAGTTGTATTTAATTTCAATATTAATAATGTATAAAAAGGCTACCTGTATAAAAGAAATCTATTATCATTTTTTTCAATTGAATCATCATTTTCAAAATCAATTTTATTTTCATTCATAATTAAACTTTTACCTTGTACTGGTACAATTATATTATTAATTTTATCATGTTTAATACTCTCATCTTTTAATAATTCTCCAGGTTCTAAATAATTCTCAGAACTTAAAACAAATGTACCCCAATGTACCCCAACCATTTTATGAATCTTCATCTCTTCCATAATTTTGATACTTTCACTAGGACTAATATGTCTAGGAGCTTGATGCCATTCGGGACAATATTGTCCAATGGGCAATGCCGCAAACTTAATAGGTCCATATATCTCTCCTATTCTTTTAAATATCCCATCACTATATCCTGTATCACCACCATGATAGAAAATGGATTTACCATTTTTTAAAATTAAGAAACTACACCATAATGTTTTATTTGAATCATATAACATTCTCCCTGACCAATGCATTGCTGGTAAACATACAATTTCAAATTCTTCATTTAAACGATTTTTGTCCCACCATTTCATTTCAATAATTTTATTACTTTTAATACCATTCTTTTCCAATATTTCTCTTATACCTAATGGTACAATCCATTCACATTGATTTAACTTTGATAAACCTTTAATACTCTCCTCTCCTAAATGATCTGGATGATCATGACTTACTAAAACATAATCTGGTTGTATTTGTTCAACTACTTCTTCAACATCAATCAAACAAGGTATGATCCTTCGTGGTCCAAACTTTTCACTAACAATTGTATTCTCAAACAATGGATCCATTAAAAAGACTTTATCACCACTATTGACAATCCCACAACTTTGTCCAAACCATGTATATGCTAATAATCCTTTCTCTTTACATTTTTCACGTAAAGATTTCCAAAATGTAACTCTATCTTTATTATATTCAACACCTAAATTCTTTTCACGTATTTTAACATCATCTTCTACTCCACCACGTTCTCCAAATTTACTCAATTCAATAACTCTCATTATGAAAAATTCATAAATTGTTTGTGGTCGATACTCTTTAAATGGATTCTCATATCTTCCATGAATATTTAAGACATCCCATCGATGATCTTCATCATCTATTTCTTTTACAAACGCCTTTTCACGACAACTTATCTCTTCACGTGCTCGTGCATAACTATATGTAGTATAGACAGTGTATGTTGCCAATGCATACACTACACTCCTGATCTTCAATCCCATTGATTAATAAAAGTGTATAGTTGCGGGTTTCAGTGTGTCAAAAATTTGAAAAAATCGTTATTCATAATTATTATTACAAACGCTACTATAAATCTCTATTATCGGGTTATTGAACAGTTGATGAATCGTTATTATTATTATCAAATTTATCATCATCATCATCATCGTCATCATCGTCTTCATCGTCGTCATCATCATCTTCATCGTCGTCATCATCATCATCTTCTTCTTCATCATCATCATCATCATCCCCTTCTTCCTCATCATCATCGTCTTCATCATCTTCTTCTTCATCTGCCTCATCATCATTTACATTATTTTCAAGTACTTGTTCGGCTTCAAGTTTCATCCTCTCTTCTTCCAACTTCTTCTTCTTAATCTCTTTTAATCTCTTAACTGTAATATCTACTAATTCACTCCATTCTCTCATACCTCCCATACCAATATCACCACAAACTAAAACTTTTTCAACAGGTTTTAAAACTTCAATAAATTTCAAATCTTCTGCAATAATATTTAAATGAATCTTAGTCATTGGATGACTATACATAAAAGTATTCATAGCTGGTGCAACCAACATCTTCACTGATGGATTCCAAATTCTAACTATTGTAGTTAAAAGATTATCAGCAATCCCATTAGCTATCTTAGCTAATGTATTTGCACTTAATGGTGCAATTAACAATATATCTGCCCATTTCCTCAATTCAACATGTAAAATTGGATCTCCTGGTTTAATTTTATAAACAGGTGATGACCATTCTTCTTCTTCTCTCCATATTTTCACTTCACTATTGATCTTTAAACCTCGTAAAAAATGTTCAGCTGCTCTAGTAACAACCAATTGAATTGATACTTTATCCTTCCCATATATTTTAAATAATTTATCAATTATTAATGGTATTTTAATAGTGGCAACTGATCCTGTAGCTCCAATCAATATATGAATCTTACCATCGTCTTCCTTACATAAATATTGAGTAAATGGTACCATTGGTCCAGTTGATGGTGTAACTATAGTTTTGGGTATTTTCTTCTTACTGTTTGGTGTTTCATTATTAAATCCATTAGATGATACACTACTTCTGACATCATATGTTTCGTTTGTTAATGATGGCTTTCTCGTACTAGCGTTGGATGATAAATCTGGGAACATTATACTATTCAATGGATATCCCGAGATGGACTGTGTGATGGGTGTAATGATATTGTCATCAATATTATGATTGCTCATACCAGTATTTAAATCATAGTTAGGTGGTGACTTTACATTTTCCTTTCTTGATATATTTGCCGCAGAGTATACAGGTGATGTAACTTTTTGTCCCGTTAAAGGATCAATTGTGAATGATAATCGATTATTGGGAGATGTATTTGAATGTATTGGGAAAGTATTTGATGCATTTTTAGGAGTATTAATGGAATCAAAGGATACATTAATTGAACCATGTCGGGATAATGGTGTGGCAATGGATGATGTGATCGATGGTTGTCTTAAACCTGCAACACCTGAATGGGTTGGATCCGTACTTGATATTGTCATTGGAAGTGACATATTTCCAGCTGTTGAGCCCGGGATTCCAGGAACTGTGTTTGTGAATATTGTAGATGGTCCTACACCACCTGAAACTTTATTTGATGCAGGTCTTACTGAAATTGAACCTCTATGTTTTTGATTTGTAACTTGAAATGATATCAAACTTGAAGAAGATTTTAATCCAGGTGTAATTGGTGTTGCCAAAGGTTGGTGAATCGGCATTTTTATGGTTGAATTGTCGAAATTATTGTCAACATGAGGACTATATAAATGATCTGGTAGATGATTATTCATATTACCGCTAACTGAGTGAACGGAATCCATTGTTGGATGCATAGTATGAGAAGCCAGTATGGATGCTGGAACTGGTACACACTTAGGTTGTGGAGTCAGTATACTAGTTGGAGTAGACACACCATTTATTGGTGTTTGTATTGATGTTTTGTTACCAAACAATAAATTATGAGAGTTTTCCAAAGTTACCTTATTCAATAATGATTCATTGACATTAATGATTTTCTTTTCACTATTGGTAATTGTTGAATTATTTGAATTAGATCTATGGTTGTTGGCATAAATATCACCTTCATTACCTTTAATATGTGTTTCAAGTTGTGGTAACTGTGACAGTTTATTCGAATTCGAACTGGAAGATGCAGTCTTTCTGTAGATTGGGCGTAGCACCTCTAAATTTTGCCTACTCTCGTCATTTTTAGACATGCTATTGGAACTTTGAACGGATGTTGAGCCGGGGGAAGGGGTTGCAGACACTCTGTCAAAGGAAACAGGAGCGTTGATCTCCTCTGCTTCCAGTCCAGTTTGGTTGTCAGCAGATGCAGTAACCATGAAAGTAGGCTATTATATCGTCAACAGAGGTATATCGGGGATAGAGTCGGGTTTGCAAGGTCCAGAGGGGGTGGCCATACAACTCTCCTGTGCCAGTGGCGTTGTCGATCTGTGGATCCAAGCCCTTTTAAGTCTGTGCCTGGAATAAATTTCAGAAAAAAAAATAAAAAATAAAAAACAAAAAAAAATTCGAGAAACATAGACGAACCAAACCACCCACGACAACCTTAATGTGTTATTAAAGTATTATTAATATTATTATTATTATTATTATTTTTCTTTTTTTTTCTTTTTTTTTTTGGGAAAATTATAATACAGTTTATATAACAAATATAATGGTAGATAATGTACAACTAGAGTATGGAATATGTGACGATGGCGGAAATAGATAGAAAAGGAAGAGTGGGCTTCAGTTTTTCCTGAATTCACTCAAAACGGGGTAGATGGCTTCAAAGGCCTTGTAAATTTCTTCTCTTTGCTTTGCACCGGTTAAGACAATCTTACCAGAGACGAAGATCAACAAAACGATTTTCGGCTTCACCATTCTATAGATCAAACCAGGGAACAATTCAGGTTCATATGACGAGAAAGTACCATGGGCATATGCCAAACCTTCTAAACGAATAGGAAATTTCACATCACAAGAACCCACAATATTTTGAATTTTGAAATCTGTGAATTTAGCATTGAACCCTAATTTTTGAATAATTCTAGCATACTTTCTAGCAGCTAATTTTGAATCATCTTCAGACTTAGCACCTGTAACAACCATTTTACCTGAAGCAAAAATCAATGCAGTTGTTTTAGGTTCTCTAATTCTCATAATGACTGCGGCAAAACGTTTAGGATTATATTCAGCATTACGTGCATGCAATGCAATGGTTTTCAATTCAAGTCTACAATCTAAATTAACCGTAGCAACAATATTTTGTAGTGTTGGAACTATACCAGATGCAGATAAGTTATCATTATCCTGTGTTGCAACATCTGTATTATTGACATTTAAGGAATCCTTTGTATCAATGTTTTCCGTGGAATTTAAAAATTTAGAGTCCATGGATAAATTAGTTTCTGAAATGTTAGTATTCAGACTTGATTTAGCATTGGTGTCAATTTCTTGCTTTATAGAACTCAAATCAGCATTATTATTAATAATAGTGTTGTTGTTATTAATATTATTATTATTACTCTGTATGTTACTGTTATCTATCGGAGCAGCGGAAGAGGTAGGGAAAGAAAGCGAGCCTTCACCCATAAACACTTTGGCACGGGCAGCAGTGGTCGGCAACTTTAACGAGTCCATAGTGACACGGTGGCAGATATGTGTGTGTGTGTGTGTGTTTGTATGTATGTGTGTTTGTCTAGGAAACTAGAAAAGTGTGTAAAGAAAGACGATCAAGTAAATGAGTCCTTCGCTGGTTGAAGATGGTCAATAAAGACGTTGGAATTGCTAGAAGGCAAACAAATTAATAATTAAATTAGAAAAAAGGTAGGAAAAGCAATAAAGCTGAGCCCTCTAAAGTTGATAATTCTACAGACATTAATTTTCCCCAATTTCGACCCCAAGCGAGAAAGGGCGGGAAGCCGTCCTTTTATACCTCCTCGAAAAATTTTTTTTGCCCAACTTTGCCACTTGTCGTTTGCCCTTTCCAGAAATTTTCTTCAGCCTGCCGCGGAACGACGCGAATTGGGGAAAATAAGAAAAATAAGAAATTGCATATGACAAGATGATTGTCGCGTTTGGTGTCATGAAAATTCAACTACAGCTGCAGGCAGATAGATACTCAACCAAGAGGTGATGGGGGGTTCTTGCTGCTTTTCTTTTATAAAGTACCAGAAACTGAACAGGATTAACCAAAAAAAAAAACATGGACGAGAAGCTCTCCCCAGACAAAGAAGTGTGGCACCTCCTGCAGAACAGCAATGCATATCTCAAGCAGGCGCATCTACTCAACGCTAAAACGCGTTGTTTGCTAAGCGCCAAACAGGTAGATACGTATAATACATTAATAAAAGCGGCCCTTAATTGCCTGTTTAAACTTGCATCGGACTATCTATCTGTATTGAATGCCAATATCCAGGCAATAGTCTATTACAAAACCGCATTTATATTATTCAATGAAACGATTAGCTATGATTTAGCACTAGATTATTGTTCCAAAGGTATACAAATATGTAAAAGAAATGAAAACATATTGGAATTATCCGTCACGAAACTCAAACTCACTTATTTGAATTTCCAAATACTAACCAATAATATCACCCCGTCATCTCATAATAACCTTTTATCATTTTTAAACAATACCATCAATAATGAAATACCAAGAGACGAATCCTTTTCCTGTATCAAATTATTCTTTCAATTTGTAAAGTTCCAAAACTTTAATATCTTCTACTTGCCTGAAAAGAACATTTCTGATCTTTCTCTTTTACACTCTCAAATAGGACACAATATTGAACTTTCAACAAATTCCACTACACCATCTCTTTCAGAACTACAGATTTTTGATCAATTGATACTTGTCAACATACTTTCTCAGCAATTACTTAACAATGAAGAATTTGAAAATATCTTCAAAACATTAACAAATCTACAATCGCTACATGCACAATCATCTTCTAACAGTTCATCAACTTCCTCACAATTCAAGGCCATGATACTTTTATTTCAACTTTTGATTTATACTAAACACTATAAATTTAGTAAAGTCAATGAAGTTGCACAAGATTTATCCAGATTTATTAAAATAGTTAAACTCAATAACTCAAACAATAAAACTAACAAGTCATTATGGTCATCCTCTAAACTATCATTTAATTTCACCATTAAAAATAATATTACCTTCCCATTTGAACTCAACTGGTTATCATTTAAAGAGTTTAACATGATTTCATATTTTTATCTATCAATTTCCTACTCATTTAAAGCATGGGATAATAAATCTAAAAGTGATAAACTTTTCAATCTCACTAATGTATTACTGAAAGATATTTCTTCATTTATAATGCCCAATTCTTTAACTTCCACCATTTCTAATTCCGAAAATCAAACAATAAGAATCAGTTACATTAGAATATTGTTATCAATATATCAGTTATTTTCTGATTTTATCAAAGATGATTACCCAACAATAAAACAGTTACTAAATGATGAAAAGTTTAAAGAACTCAATACATTCATTAAAAAATATACCTCTAACGATTATTCAAACTACGAAATTACAATATATAATAATTTAATACCATTAATATATTTTATTTTTGCACTGGTTTATCAAAGAAACCATCAATTTCATAAAGCTTTAAAATATTACATACGGATTCGAACTTTCTTTATCAATTCCAATTCAAATGAAACAGATTCTTATAAAAATAATTTTGAACAATTTACAATTCAAAATAAGATAGGTCTAACAAATCCATTCAATAAACAATCGAATTCACTTATAAACAATCAGCAGCTTTATCTAATAACAACCTTAAATACTATTCCATTATTATCGCACATTATAGAACTTGAAAAGATGAAAAACAATAATTTATCAGAATTTGATATATCATATGATAAATCAATGGATAGGTTCAAATCACTTCTTAAACTAAAAGATGCACTCCATAAAGATTTGACAAACTTAGAAGAAAAAATTGAAATAACTGACAATTTTAATGATGATCAAATCTATGAATTATTAATTAAATCAACAATAATAACCCTTAATTACTTCTACAAGCCCCCTCCTCATTCTTCTTCTTCTTCCTCCTCCCCAGTTTTAAATACGGTTATTGATCAATTACCTCAAATATCTCCACTTCTCACATCACTGATCTATTTAATCAAGGGATATTCGTATAGGTATGATGCTGGGTTGAAAGAGTTGGATAACTTGAACGTTAAAGTAGGATACTTTACTTCAGCTTGTAAATACGCATTTTTATCAACCAATACAGTCAAGTCGAATAACAACAATTTAGTCAATTATATTGCCAAACTTGGGTACTTGGAAATTTGGAAGATAATGAATAATAACAAAAATCTATATGATATAGATAAAATCAATCATGTTTGGAACAAATATTCAAATTTGAATATGGATAACAATAATTCAAATCCTATTGAACAATACAAATCATCTTCAAACACAAAAAAACGTGTTAAATTTACTTAATTAATTTACTTGATTAGTTTTAATTTATATATATTTTTTTAAGAAAAAAAACTTATAAAAACTGTATTATTATTATAAAAAAAACAAAATGAAAAAAACAAAATTGCGATATATATTCAAAAAGAATAAGCGGTTAACCAGTTAAAATGACTTTATAAATTGTCATAATTCAACTGTATGACTAAATGAACAAAAAAAAAATTAAATGTCTTAGTGTTAATATTTTTTCTGTTTCCTAAAAACTCAGGTATTAAGATTAAACTTGTTCAATAGTTTTAGCTTCTTGTGTTTCTGTTGGTGCTTTATCTTCACTCTTTAAGGAAGATGCATCCTTAACACGATTATTCTTCTTTGGAACTCTAGCCAACCAATACAATCCATACATGAATATAATATTAATAGCAATAAAACAAATGAAAATACCCCAATTTCTCCAACGTTTGTGATATTGAACATGAACAGACTCCAAGTATGAATTGGTATTACTTGAAGTACAATAACCACAATATTCGGAATTAGAACTATCAACAAGATAACCACCAGTGATATTCATATATGGACCAATATATTCAGTACATGACATATCTGATGGAGGTCTGAAAAAGACAATTTCCTTTGCAGAACAAACAACTTCACTATCACCAACACCGGCAGATAATAATGATGCAATCCAATAAGTGAATGGATTAGCACGATACATGAAAGACCAGAAACCAGTAGGATATTTCAAAATACCACAGAAATTCAAACACATTGTAAATAATAAATTGGAAATATTTGCACCATTTTGTTCTTCTTCAATACCAGCAACACAAGCTAAACCTAATGATGATGCATAATTAAAGAAACCAATAATCAATAACCAAGATAATGCACCTCTTTCAGCAACATTATCTGTATATTTTCCATTGGAATACAAACCAATAGGATAATACCAACAGAAGTATGACAATGTACCACAAAAAATATTCCAAGGAATTTCAGCAGTCATTTGTGCAGAAAGGAAAACCCACCATGAGAATGTTTTAGATGGTCTTTCTCTAACTTCATAAATAGAACGTTGTAAAATATAAAGTGGTAACATTTGTTGAACTAAAGTATTCAACATAACAGATAACATGAAAGCAGACAACATTTGATTTTGTAAACCTTGTAACGAAGTACCAGCTTTAAAGAATGAAAAACCATTGAAAATAGAATTTGCAACTGATAATAAAATCTTTGACCAAACATATTTTGGAGTTCTCCAATATTGTTGTAAAACACGTTTACTAACATAAACATATTGATTCCAATAACTTGATGCAAAACTTCTCTTTGCTTCAACAGATTCATCAACAGGAATTTTCAATAATTCAACTTCCATTTCTTCAAGTTCATTCTGAATTGCTCTTCTTTCATCTGATGCCATCCAAACATCATGATAATCTTGATTTGCATGAGAACCTGGAGCTGCACCAATAACATGTAACATCCATTCTGCAGGATTTGCAGCAGGTGGACATTTTTCTGAACCATGAGATTCAAAATAATTAATTAATGTATTACAATTTTCACCTAAATCACCAAAATAAACTGTACGACCACCTTTAGCAAGGAATAATAATCTATCAAATTCTTTTAATAAAATTGCTGATGGTTGATGAATAGTACATAAAATTGCTTGACCATGATCTGCAAGTTTACGCATTAATTGACAAATTGACCATGCAGTTTGAGAATCTAAACCAGAAGTTGGTTCATCCAAAAATAATAATAATTTAGGTTTTGCAGCTAATTCAACACCAATAGTTAATCTCTTACGTTGTTCAACATTTAAACCTTCACCAACGAGACCAACAATTGCATCAGCATATGTACGCATTTCTAAAATATCAATAATATTTTCAACATAATCATCCTTTTCTTGTTTACTAACAGCTCTTGGTTGTCTCAAATAAGCAGAAAATCTCAAAGCTTCTCTAACAGTTGAAGTTTGTAAATGTAAATCTTGTTGTTGAACATAACCAGTTGATCTTTGGAAAGATTGATCTCTTAATCTACCATTAACAAACATAGAACCAGAAACAACACCCATAGTAACACGATTAGCTAAAACATCTAATAAAGTAGTTTTACCAGCACCAGATGCACCCATCAATGCAGTTAATGTACCAGGTTTAACCCAACCATCAACATGATTCAAAATACGTCTAGTTTCATCTTTAATTTGAATTTCATAACATAAATCTTTCCAATGGAAAATATCAGTACCAGCAGCAAGGTTATTAACACCATCATCTACATTATCTTCATCACCATGAGCATAAACACCTGCTGGTTTTTCCTTCATATCACCATTTTCAATATCTTTAATTGAAGAAATATTCTTTTCTTTCTTCATTTTTCTTAAAGTTGATTGTTGGAATAAAATAATTTCACCCTTTTGCATAGCACCTTTATTAATTTCAACTAACAATAAATAAACACCAAGGAAGAAAATTGTGAAACCAACTGTAATACCAAAATTTCTCCATTTATGAGAATTTTTATAACCATATGAAGCAAGAATATAATCAGTACCATTAATATAATCAAATCCAGGAATTGCCGAAATTGCATTACAAACTTGATTTTCTAAATTGGCAGTAGGATAATTTGGAATAAAGTCAGAACATTCAAAAGTTCTACCATCAAATTCATTTGTCATTAAAGATTCAAAAATATAAGCAACTGGATCCAAATAATTAATCCATCTTGACCAACCATGCATTGAAGGAACAGGCAAAACAAAACCAGTATAAATAACCATGGCAGTCAAGAAGATAGTTGCTGGAGGCATAGATTCGGATAATGTTGAAAAACATGAACCAATGGAACGGAAAATATGAGACATAACTAAAGTTCCTAAAAAGTTCATCATCAAAAAGAAGAAAAATCTACCAGGATTTCTTCTAAGGTTAACCATAAAATAATAAATTAAATTGAAACCAAGACAAGTACTAAGCTTTGCAGGAATTTCAGTTAAAATAGATGATAAAGCATCAGCAGATGGATGATATAATGCAAATTTTTTATGTTTTTCAACAATTGGTCTAGCTTCAAACAATGACATAACTTCTAACAATGAAGAGAATGCATTGAACAAAACGGCGAAGAACATAGCAGCAGAACGGTAATAGAAAGTGGCAGTATTTTTTGGTAAATTGTAAAATAATGAAGAAATGATCAAACCCATCATAATATTAGCAATCACAGAGAACAGCATAACAGATGGATCACCCTTAACTCTCCAATAATTTCTCAAACAAATAAGTTTAATTTGCATCCAGTAAGAAAGACGGAATGATGAACTTTTTCTTGCATGATTAGCTTGTTTAGTGGAATGAGCTTCCGCATAAATTTCCTTGGTATCACTATTTTGATGGTTTTCCAAATAAGCATCAATTTCAGTTATTAATTGAGCATATTCAGGAGAATTTTTCCAATAAGTTTCAAATTCTTCAGGGGTTTGAGGAACTTTATTTTCCCAACCTTTCTTTGCAATTCTTTCAGCAGGTGATGTCACAGAAGTAAGGAAATCGGCAGTAGTTTGACGATCTGGACATTCATAACCCATATTTTCAAAGAAAGCCTTTGCCTTATCACCAGGACCATAATAAATTTGATGACCTTGATATAAAACAACAACATTATCAAATAAACTATAAGCATCTTGAGAACATTGATAAATGGCAATTAATGGAGTTGATTCTAAAACGTGAGCAGAAGTTTTCAAAGCTCTGACGAATTCCAATGCTGTAGCAGCATCTAAACCTCTTGTTGCGTTATCCCAACATTCAATGTTAGCACCACAAAGGGAAGCTTCAGCAATAGAGACTCTTTTTCTTTCACCACCAGAAACACCTCTAATAAAATCATTACCAACTTTGGTGTTGACAGTATGTGATAAACCATAAGTAGCCATATAAACCTATAATTGAAATAGAGAGGGAAAAAAAATTCAAATAAATAAATGTTAGTATTCGGTTTTGATGAAAATTGAAAAAAAAAAAAAAATGTTGAAGTGGAAATTGAATGAAATACTTACTTTTGCCATATGATTAGCATATTCAGTTCTATCGATACCTGGGAATCTATTTTGTGGAGTTCTCATACGAGCGGTAAAATCCAAAGTTTCACCAACGGTTAAATGAGGAAAATGGTTATCCATTTCAGCAGAAAAAATGACTTCACCACGGTAATGTTTTTCAATTTCCTCTGGGGTTAAACCATCATAACTTATAATTGACTCTTTATCAATTTTGAAACCATATGTTTGAGCAGCAACAGTTTTAAGGAAAGTTGAACAACCTGCACCAGGTCTACCTAAAACAACAGTTAAAGTACCTGGTTTAATTAAGACATCCATAGATTTTAAAATTTCAAAATATCTTGATTGATCATTACCTCTAACATATTCAAGGTATAAATCTCTTGCAATTTTGAATGGGAAATTCATAAAGTTTGATTGATAATCAGCATCAGATGAGATACCTTTAGCAATCAAATTTTTACATGCAAAACCAAGAAAAGTTGGTTTATAATAATCTGGATCATTATCCAAGATTTTTCTCATATTTTTAACCCAAAATTTGGAATCGAATTCATCACTATCTGGATCCAATTTAGAATCAATTGAAGCGGCATTGACAGGAACGACACCAGGGATTTGAGACATTGAGGTCATTGTACGTAATAATTGGAATCTAGAATCATCAGGAGCATTTTGATCGAAATCCAAATTATCAGTAGCTGGGAATTTCTCAACATCATTAGAATCTAATGTATCATCATTGTTATCAACATTGTTTACATTACTTGATCTAGTAAACTCTCTAGCTAGATTTCTGATCTGTTTATCAGTTGTTTCATCGAAACCAGAGTAAGATGCTTCTCCTCCAGAAGAAGAACCTTCCAAATCATTTGAGCCCTTACCGACCGATATTGACTCCATGATTGTTTTGATTATTCAAAGGACTAACTTATTTATAAGGGAGGGTAAAACAAGTTTTAAATTAAATTAAATAGATAGATAGACAAGTCAAAAAAAAAAAAATTCATAAAAAAATCAATCCCAAACACTAACATGCCACCAAGGTAGGCTCTCCAGAATAAAACAGAGACTTCCTCTTCTTTATAACAACTCCACCCCCCACGGAAGCAAAAAAACATATTTTCAATTTCCCTTACAATTTCTCTATAACTTGCCTCCGTTTTCCGCGCCTTGGCGGTTTTAACCCCGAAGTGTTCAACTTAACTCCATCCTTGGCAATGGAACGGCCATCTTATATCCTTCTCCTAGCCCGCTTCGTCCCGCATTCTCCCTCTTCTACTCCATCTTCTCCGTGACAGAGCATTGAGAGCCCTCCCCAATCTACACCCACTCAGGCTTAGACCCATAATAAATTACAATGGCTATTGCTTGAAAGGAAATGCCAGATTTCCCCCTCGAGAGTATTACATGTCCCCAGTGGGAAATTCACGCTGCACGGCCTCTATACGAACACTTTGTATTACTTAAAGAATAAAAAAGAAATATGCGACATTCCTCAATTGTATGCGATAAGCAGAGAAATACGGGGCTGTATTGAAATGCGGAAGGAAAACCAATATTTTACTTCCGCTCCTCAGCCTCCCTCAGCCACCTTTTTCACCTTTACACGCCACGGAGCGGCAGTATAATTTTTATTTTATTTTTCTTTCTATTTTTGGTTTACACGTCCATATGGATTATTAATTAATTCCAATAGTTTTCTTCCGCATTCTTGAGAAAAATTACAGAAATTACCGTGCATCAGCCGCCATCAGCCGCCATCAGCCGCCATCAGCCGTCAGCAGGTGTCGGCGCGTCGTTTATGGCAATACGTAATTATTTTTCTTTTTTTCAGTTTTACCGAAAATTCTTGTACAGATTGGGAAAGCCTTGCAGTGGAAGATCTTATAATCAACATGTATCTAAAAGAAAGACACATTGTTATCAATTTTGATATCGCCTTTCAGTTGAATTACTCCCACTCCCTTTCCATTTTCCATTCAAATTTCCATTTGCTTTGACGGCGTGCCTTTATGATAGTCCCCTTGGCTCAACTCAAAGAAGTTTCTCCGGAACCCACTCCTCTGAGTGAGATATTATCGGAAAATGACCCAGAAACTCAACCTTTACTACAATCTGATCGTTTAGATAATGCTTGTTCTCATAACAGATTTAGTGATGTTGGTTACATGGATCGTGATCGTGATTATGATAATGATGGGGGTAGTGATATAATTGATGATTATTTCCCCTTGCATCCCGTTTCAACTTCCACTTCTCATGAACTTTATTATTTAATTAAAAATGCATTACCCGTTTTTTTGACATTTTTCATTCAATATCTAATACAAATCTTAATACCCACTTATTTTGCAAGTTCCTTAGGATCCATTGAATTATCTGCTTGTACTCTGTCAATTACAACTTTTTATTTATCTGGACCTGTTTTGGTTAATGGATTTGCATCTGCATTGGATACTTTATGTTCAACTGCTTATGGTGCAAGACATTATCATAAAGTAGGTCTTTATTATATTCAATGTACAATCATACTTTTAATTTGTCTGATTCCTTCATTCATATTTTGGATTAATTCATATCCATTTTTCAAATTTATAACTTCAATTACAAATCCTGATGATACTCAATTAGCTGAATTATGTTTTTCATTTTTAAAAATATTTTCATTTGTTATTCCTGCAATTGTTATATTTGAATCAACTAAACGATTTTTACAATCTCAATGTAAATTCTCAATACCTACACGTATTGTATTACTTGGTGTACCAATATCATTCATATTAAATTTATATTTAAGTGAAAATCCAAATACTTTTTCAATCATTTTCAATCAATCATTAAATATTTCTCCAATTCAAATTCCTGCAATTTCATTTGTTATAACTTATTGGATAATGGCAATTAGTTTGGTTTCATATATGTTTTTCATTGATGGTTATCAATGTTTACCAAATTATGATTATTTTAAATCTAGAAAATTTTCTTCATATTTATCTTCATCATGGATTTTCTTTAAACTTGGTTTACCAGGTATACTTATGATTTTATCTGAAGCTTTAGCTTTTCAAATTATAACATTTTTATCAACTACATTTTCACCAAATCAATTGGCAGCTCAAAGTATTGTTTCAACATTAGCTTCACTTGCATTTCAACCTCCTTATGCAATTGGTATATGTTGTTCTACTCATATTGCTAATCTTATAGGTGCTAGATCTTCCAATTATAAACCTGCAATGAAGGCCATTTATATCTTAATGTTTTCATTATCAATATTTAATTTTAGTTGGTTTTATCTTTTACGTGTGAAATTAGCTTCATTATTTACTAAAGATCCAGAAATTTTAAAAATTGTTTCAAAATTAGCAATTATTATTGCAGTTAATCAATTTTTAGATTGTTTTAATATACTTTGTGCTGCAGTTTTACGTGGTCAAGGTAGACAACAAATTGGTTCAATATTATCATTACTTGCATATTATTTGGTTGGTGTTCCATTAGAATTATTATTAGGATTTCATTTCAATTTACAAGTTTATGGTCTTTGGTTGGGATTGGTATTGGGTGTTAATTTCTTATCCATTATTGAATTATACATTGTTTATCATTCTAAATGGATGACCATTATAAAACGAAATAATAAACTTACTTGAAAAATATAATGTTTGGACACCAGCCGCAAATGATCTTTTTCTCATATTTAAAGAAAGAAAGAAAGAAAGAAAAAAATTATATGTGTTTCTGTGGCGGCGGTGCATGGGCATCTCATTATTTTCCCTTTCGGTGAAAAATTTGGAACTCCGCACATTACAGAAGAGATTGCTCTTTGACTAAACATCATTGAGTAAATGGCATATGATTAGAGTAATCTGTTTGATTGGATTGTTCCATGGGCTACATCATAATTATGGCACAAATTAATATTATCGGATGTTTTTGTATTTTTGTAATGTATACCATGCCAACACCCACCTCCGCTCCCACATTTCAAAAACTCCGGTGTGGCTTCAACTGTGGATGATATATATTTTTTTATATCCATTTCCAGTGTGGTTTAACTTGTATTAATAATCAGGTTCTTTGCATATATAAATACTCAATGTATCTCCATTTCTTTTAATATTTTTAAGGTAAATTATTTTAACAACAAAATGAGTAAAGTTGAAACCATTAAAAAGGAATCATTAAATGTCGTCAATGATTTACCAATTGACAAACAAATTGAAACATTAATTAGAAATCATAAAGATTTAAGTATATCTAGATCAAGGGGTAAAATTGTTGTTGAAAAACAAGATGGTATTGAAATTTTACCTAAATCAAGTAAAAAGAGACTTGAAGATGGTGGTATTGATTTATCCAAAGGTTATCCTGAAATCCCTAGCAGAGATGAAATTCCAGTTTTTGTTGATCAAGCTTATGCAATCAGGGATTATGATGTTCCATTTGTTGATAGAGGTTCAAAGGCTGATCCTGAAAAGAAAGCTCTTTTCAGTGCAGCAAAAGAAGTTATTCATTTAACTGATAAAGTTGGTACGGAAATTGTAGGTCTTCAATTAGCAGATTTAAATGATCAACAAAGGGATGAATTAGCATTATTAATTGCTGAAAGAGTTGTTGTTTTCTTTAGAGATCAAAAATTATCTCCAAAGTCACAATGGGAATTGGGTGATTATTATGGTAATGTTGAAATTCATCCACAAGTTCCTCATGTTACTGGATTACCAGGTGCAACTGTTATTTGGACTGATTATAATATTAAAAAAGGTATGGATTTAAATTTTAATAATTCTAATTTTGCAAATTGGGATAGTGTCAGATACAAAGGTTATGGTAATCAAGGATGGCATACCGATTTGGTCCATGAAAGACAACCTGCTGGGTATACTCATTTACATTTGGATTCAATTCCAGGTGTTGGTGGTGATACAATGTGGTCATCTGGTTATGCAGCTTATGATAAATTAAGTGATGAATTTAAGAAATTTTTAGATGGTAAACAGGCCATTTATGTTTCCGCTGATTCTTATCTTAATAGGAAAGATCCATTGGGGGGTCCAAAAAAGGTTGAAAGAATTCATCCTTTGGTTAGAACTCATCCTGCAACTGGTTGGAAATTTTTGTTTGTAAATAGAGGTATGACTACACGTATTCTTGGACTTTCTCCAATTGAAAGTGATGTTGTACTTAATTTCCTTTTTGATATTTACGAAAAAAATGCAGATATTCAAGTTAGATTTAAATGGACTAATACAACTCCGGGTTATGGAACTTCTGCTATCTGGGATAACAGAATTTCTCAACACAGAAATGTTTGGGATCATGAAGGTAAAAGTCCAAGACATGGTACTAGAGTCACATCCTTAGCTGAAGCGCCATATTTTGATCCAAACTCCAAATCTCAAAGAGAAGCTCTTGATTTACCATTAAAGAAATGGGATGCATAAATATTAAATTAGATTTACATAACGTTTTTATATAGTTTAAAAAATATTTATGTTTTGTTCCTAAATACCTTGTTATTTTACACCGTTTGCTTTGTACAGCCTACTTACCATGTACCACAGTTCATCTTCTTCTTGTAAATTTTTGATGACACATTTATCCTTATCGGCAGAAATACTGGTGTCGTAAAAATGCATTAGCCACACAGTGGCATCACAGAATGTGTGGTTTTACCCCATCAAAAAAAAAAGCAAAACGCTCTTGGAAAAAAATAAATTCTTTGATCGGAGATCGATGATGTGGCTCTGCTGAAACAATGAACATGACTAAGTTAATTTATTGCTATTTGGAAAGTTACCACATTTTACTCAAAACTTATTTGCCATAGTTTTCAACACACTTTTTTGGCACATTCTGCTTTATTCTGCAAGACTACACTATGGTTGATCCGCTGATTCTGGTTGTATATAAATACACACAATGTTCCTTCTCAAATTGAACAATTGATCAGTTTCTTTTCAATATTTAAAAAACCACAGCAAATATGAGTGTGAAGCAAAGCAAACTGGCAAAGACCATTTGGCATTTTTTGAAATATGACAATCCAGAAACTTTCAAAACCGAATATAATGATCCAACTATAGATAGAGATAGAAGGGCAAAGAAATCTTCTAAATATGATAAATACAATTTTCTTAAAGCTTTTGATTGGTATCCACAACACTATAGCCCGTATGAACGTAAATTTCTAATGAAATTTGATGCTTTTATTTTATTTTTCTTATGTGCTTCATTTTATACAAAATATTTGGATAACTCTAATGTTGGTTCTGCTTATGTTTCCGGTTTGAAAACGGATTTAAATCTCCATGGTAATGAATTGAATTATTTCAACACTTGTTATACCGTTGGTTATGCCTTGTTTCAAATTCCAATTAGTTTATTGATTACCAAACCACAGTTTTCAAGACATTTGTTACTATTTTGTGAATTGGCTTGGGGTATGATGACATTGGCAAATGCTTATGTGACTAATGCTGGTCAAATGTACGCAATTAGATTTTTTGTTGGGGTGTTTGAAGCATGCTCATTCCCAGCAACATATGTGATTCTTTCAAGTTATTTAACTGAAGAAGAATTATTCAAAAGAGCAGGTGTTTATGGTGCATTTGCAACTGCTGGTAGTGCAAGTGCTGGTGCATTACAAACACAAGCAAGAAAAAGTTTAAATGGTGTCATGGGTTTAGCAGGTTGGAGATGGCAATTTATTATTGATTCTGTCATCACATTTGGTATTTTCCTCTATGGATTTTTATTCTTTCCAGGTATTCCATCTGCTTGTAAAAGTTTTTCAGTATTCACTGAAGATGATATGATCTTTGCAAGAAAAAGATTGGAAAATAAAGTTGCTATTCCTAAGAAATTCACATGGGCATCAGTTAAAGAAACTGTAACTACTTGGCAAGTTTATCTTGGCTCAGCATTATGGGTGTTACATCATATTGGTTGGTATTCAAATGGTGCAAAGCTTTATATGCAATCCAAACCTGAACTTTATACAACAGAACAAGTCACCACATGGGATGCATACATGTATTGTATTGGTATACCATGTGCAATTTTTGTTTCCCCATTATGTCAATATTATGGTAAAGTGATCCCAGTTCATTTAATTTTGGTGACTGCATATTTTTCATGTATTGTTTTGATTATTTGGAATGTTTCAAATGAAATGTTGATTTCTGCTTTTTTCCTTGAACAACCATTTTTGTCTGGTCTTGCACAAGTTTATTATAGTTGGATTGCAACATTATGTAGAGACAATGTTGAAAAAAAAGCTTTAGTTTTAAGTTGGATGCAAGCTTTATCATATGCTATTAATGCATTTTCTATTCCATTGCAATATGATATGAAGGATTCACCAAAATTTACTAAAGGTTATAGGATTAATGTTGGATTAATCGCAGGTTCACATATTGTCTTCTTTATTATTTGGTTTTTGGAAAGATATGATATGAAAATTTGTCCAAAGATTGCAGGTCGTAGACATCTTGATACATCTGGTGATATGATTGCAGCTGATGAAATTAATTTTGAATCTGAATCAAACGAAAGTGTTCAATTTTATGATCAAAAATCAGACCATGTTGTTGAAAATGTCGTTTCTAGACGAAACTCGGATTAACAAAAGTTTTTTTTTATTCAGTTTATAACACGACTTCGAAGCTGCAGTAGGCAGTATTAAAAAAATTTATTCATTTTAAATAGATACAAACATACCGGATCAAAAATTAAAAAATTATTAATTCATAAAACAATGTAGAGAACGATGCGTGTAATTTGTGTCAAAATTGAAAGCCAGAAAGTAGTAAATATAATTGTAGGAAATGACAAAAAAATATAGAACTCCCAAGATTTAGGAAATATTGATAAATTATTAGAAACCATCAATAATAGGAACAATCAAGCAGCCCACTAAGAAATTGAAATGTGAATCTGAAAATAGTATCTATTTTAAAGTCTTCTTTGTCGGCTGTTACTCAAAATAAATTTACAAACTTCTTTCCTAACGTCATTAAAAAGGATTAATACTCCAACTCTACCAAATCAAAAACATTAAATAAAGTCAATTCTACAATAATTAATTATTTTTCAGTTCTTCCCTTTGAATGAAGACAGTTTATCCTTAATTATGCCCCTACATCTATCATTCATTACTTACTAAATTCTAATACATTTTAAGCAGTTGGGTTTGTTATAAATTTCTATAAATTAATGATAACAAAGAATATCTAAATAGTCCTATCGTTCACAGGATCAATTGCAAAAACTTTATCTGGATTAAGGATCTTATGAGGATCAATTGCAAATTTAATCTTTCTCATTAAATCAACGGCATTTTCACCAACTTCATCGATAAGGAACTCTTTTTTACCAACACCAATACCATGTTCACCACTTACAGTTCCATCAAGTTTTAGTGCACGTTGAACCATATTCTCAACTAATTGAGAAGCAATTTTACGTTCATTTTCTTTAAATAAAATAATTGCATGATAATTACCATCTCCTGCATGGCCAACGATTGAGGAAACGAGACCCGATTTCTCAATTTCAGCTTTAGTAGCTTCTAAAGATTCAACAAATTTAGAAATAGGAACTGCAACATCAGTACTCCATACTTGAATATCTTTATCGATTGTATCTTTACCATATTGTATAGTGGACCAAAGTGCAACTTTTCTTGCATTCCAAAGTTGAAATTTCTCTTCTTCACTTGATGCAAATTTGAATCCCTTTGAACCATTCTTTTTCACAATATTTTGAACTGTTTTTGTAAGATTTCCAGTTGCATCTTGTGATGTACCACCAATTTTAAGTAATAAAGTTGGCAATTCAGCGTACTGTGTTTCAGTTTGATTAGAATGATTGACAAAATGCATCATTTTATCATCGAGTAACTCAATTGCATTCAATTGAATACCTTCTTGAACAAAATCTGCAACCGATTTGGCTGCACCTGCTAGATCATTAAACGGAATAAGTGCAACATTTTCAAATTTTGGTTTAACATTCAATTTAAGTGTAATTTCTGTAACAATACCTAAAGTACCCTCACTTCCAACAAATAAGTTTGTTAAATTATAACCAGCTGATGATTTTCTTGGTCTCCGTTTGGTCTTAACAATGGTTCCATCTGGTAAAACAACAGTCACCGAAACAACGTTTTCTCTCATTGTACCATATCTTGCAGCATTTGTACCAGAACAAGATGTTGCAACCATTCCTCCAATACATGCACCAGGACCTGGATCTGGACCGAAAAGTAAGTTATAATCATTTAAATAATCTCTTAAAGCTTCCCATCCAACAGCCGGTTGAACAACAATATCTAAATCCTTTTCATGTAATGCAATAATTGTATTCATTTTTGATAAATCAATACAAACACCAGTTCTTGTTGAAATAAAATGCCCTTCTAATGAAGTACCACCAGTAAATGGAACAACAGGGACTCTTAAATCATGGCAAATTTTTAATGCTTTTGAAACTTCTTCTGTTGATTCAGGATAAACAATTGCTAATGGAAATTCATCTGGTCTTGCGTGATCAGTTGCCCATGAGCTATCACTATGATGTTCAATTTCATACTCCGTATTAGTAACTCTGGATTCACCTAGTTGTTTCTTAAGCTCTGTAATTGCAATTGTAACGTCACCATATTTTGGTTCATCACAATCGGTTAATTTTGTGGTTGAAGAATCCGGGAAAGTGGTTTCGGAAGGGTTGTTTTTCAATTGATAGTAAACCAATGATCCTCCAAGTAGTATACCAGATACTAATGAGGTAATTGATTTACCAAAACCTTTGTTCTGTGGAATAGATGTAGGTTTATTCAGGGAAGAATTGAACCTGGTGAGAAAAACACCACGAGAAGAAACAAATTTTGTTTTCTGTAACACCCCTCTTCTTAGATGATTCATCTTTGATGAAACAACAAATTACAAAAACTAGTGTTACCAGCAAATAATATAATTCAACACTATGAGGATAATAATGATCATATATTAGCAGGAAACTGTACTGGAAAGAAAAAGGTTAATATCGTCATGATCTGGGTGGTCGATATATCGGTGAAAAAGTGTGGCTTTAGATTGATGGTGGGTGCAATTCAAATTAATTAATCCGGCATATAATGTTTCACAGTTTATTTTGGATTTGGATTTGTAATCACAATGGCCCCAATACTAACCACAGTTTCCACAAACGTTTTCCACTGTGGATGTTCTTAGCGGGTGGTTAGTCAAAACCAACTTTGTCAAAATATTGCTCTCCCCCCATTTGAGTTATTACGTGTATCGGCACTTTTACCTGTTATTTTGGGGACGTGCCGCTATTTTATCACATATAACAAGTAATATGCCTTAAATTTTTTTAAATGAATAATTGAACGTTAAAAAATGGGAAAAGTTATACAAACCAGTTAAAAAGACATATTTATAAAGATAATTCAAACAACTTTGAAAGGATCGACCTTACCATCTCTAATCTTGAAGAACAAATCTTGTATTGTAAAACTTCCTTCCGCAGTATGTGCAACATGATCACTCTTTTCTTTATTGACGGTAAATGGATGAGGTCTACCCTTTGGAGCAAGTTCAATCAATGGTGATATGAAATGTTTATCAATCAATCCACTGCTCAATGCGGGACGATCCTTATTGGTCTCTATTTGTTCTTCGGCTGGTGGAAGGAATGATTTGTTGTTCCATACAGCTGATAATGCCGCTGCTTGTGATTCTACTCGATTAAAGAAAAAACCAGCATATTCATTACCAACTAAAGCCAATGTTGGATCACCGATTGAAAACGTATATTTGTAAAAATTGGTTGCAGTCTCCTTGTGCTTTTCAGTAAATGATTCATCAAGGAATGGATAAAATTTATGATAACCAGTACAAATCACAATTGCATCAAAATCAGATTCAACTGTTCCATCTGTAAACTTAATTGAGTTGGACTCTGGTAGAAACTCTTCAATCTCGGGTTTGTTCACAATCCCCTTGGAATAAGTGGCAAAGGTAATCCAATTATGAGGAGATGTTGGTGATCTTCTTGAAAGATATATTGATGGATTATCTAAATCACGAGGATAACAATATTGAATCAAATCTGCACTTGAAACTGAAGAGCCAATAAATAATGGTTTTTTAGCATCTCTAAGAAATTGAACATTTTGAATAGATTTGGCCAATTTGATGATAACCTTATCTTTATTAACTTCGGCAAATTTAAACAAATTTTTTATTTTTGGAACAAAAGGAACAGTTTTACCATTCCCAATAATGACTGCATCAAAATACTCTTTATACCAATTGATATAATTATCACCATTTTCATTTCTAGATTTATAATTAACAACTACTTCCCATTTACCATTATCCAATTTCTTTACTCTTTCAACATTAGTATTAAATCTAATATACTTTCTTAAATTTTTCTTATCTGTTGTCTCTTCTAAATAATCAGAAACGTCGTCTGCAGATTGTAAATTTGGAATATGTTCGTGTTTATGATTCAAATCATAAAGTTCTTGACCTACTTTTTCATTGAATGAAAAAATCATGTATCTGTTAGTAACATTTGTAAATAAGCCTTTATAAGCGGCAGAAGATCCCCATTGGTTGTTTATGATAGTTTCCAATTTTTCATCAACCAAAACAGAAACAGGTTTCTCATAACTTGAAGAATTTAACTTTTCCTCCAATTCTTCACCAATTGGAGTTTTCTGGAATGCATTGGCAGCACTTGAAAAATCAAGTTTGTCTAAATCATCACTAGTTTTCCCATGAATAACTGGTAAGTTTGGATCCTTGTTGTTTTCAGCAAACGCACTCTTACACCACACACCACCAACTGTGGAGTTTCTTTCAAAGGCTACCACTTTAGGGAAAGCAAGTTCATTATTTTTTTCATACTCGCTTACGTCATCCGCTCCGAATAATGATTCACCAGACTTTGTCACTCTGGTAAGTTCATGAAGCGAAGCAATTCCTGATGGGCCAGCACCTATGATTGCTATAGATTGGATGTTAAACTTGTTGGTGTCAGCGACCGTCATTGATTAATTACTTTATTAAAAAAAAAAACAATCAGGGTAAAGAGGGCGTACCTGAGCTGGAGAAAATTTAGTAAGTTGGGATATCACATATCCTTTATTTAAACATTGCAGTGGTTCCCATAAACGTAATGGACACCATAAATCGGGCACACTACCTTTGTACGTTTAAACTGTTTATAAGGACGCCACATTTAACTAAATCTCCTGATAAAAGAAAGGAAACGGCGTTATTTCTTTCTCCTCGTACGGTGATAAACTGTGGCTTGCATGGAAAACATTCAAAATGTCTAGAACATATATGTCATTTTGGGTCCAGTATTAGAGTGAGTCTTGTGGCTGTATAAATGTTGTGTATTCCTAATACATGTTTCTTAGAAGCCACTAAAGCATTCTTCATAAACCAATGACAACTGCAACACAAACAAACGCCCCAACTAATATCAAACAATCCAATCTTATTGTGGTTGATGATATTCCTATTGATCAACAAATTGAGGAATTGATCAGAAAAAACAGAAGCTTAAATATTACTAGACAACGTGAAGAGAATTTAAAACTTACTGATGGTGCTGATCATGATAGTTTGAAATTATTACCTCCATCAAGTAAGAAAAGACTTGAAGATGGTGGTATTGATTTATCCAAAGGTTATCCAGAGCTTCCAAATAGAGACGAAATTCCAGTTTTTGTTGATCAAGCTTATGCAATCAGGGATTATGATGTTCCATTTGTTGATAGAGGTTCAAAGGCTGATCCTGAAAAGAAAGCTCTTTTCAGTGCAGCAAAAGAAGTTATTCATTTAACTGATAAAGTTGGTACGGAAATTGTAGGTCTTCAATTAGCAGATTTAAATGATCAACAAAGGGATGAATTAGCATTATTAATTGCTGAAAGAGTAGTTGTTTTCTTTAGAGATCAAAAATTATCTCCAAAATCACAATGGGAATTGGGTGATTATTATGGTAATGTTGAAATCCATCCACAAGCACCTCACGTTACTGGATTACCAGGAGCTACAGTTATTTGGAATGATTACAAAATCAAGCAAGGTTTAGATTTGAATTTTAATAACATCAATATGGGTAATTGGGATGCAGTCAGACATCCAGCTATTGGTAATAATGTTTGGCATACCGATTTAGTCCATGAAAGACAACCTGCTGGGTATACTCATTTACATTTGGATTCAATTCCAGGTGTTGGTGGTGATACAATGTGGTCATCTGGTTATGCAGCTTATGATAAATTAAGTGATGAATTTAAGAAATTTTTAGATGGTAAAAAGGCTGTTTATGCATCAGCTCATTCATATTTAGATAGAAAAGATCCATTGGGGGGTCCAAAAAAGGTTGAAAGAATTCATCCTTTAGTGAGAACTCATCCTGCAACTGGTTGGAAATATTTATCAGTTAATAGAGTTATGACTACACGTATTCTCGGTGTTTCTCCAATTGAAAGTGATATGATTTTGAAATTTCTTTTCGATGTTTGTGAAAAAAATGCAGATATCCAGGTTAGATTTAAATGGACTAATACAAAGCCAGGTTACGGTACTTCTGCTATCTGGGATAACAGAATTTCTCAACACAGAAATGTCTGGGATCATGAAGGTAAAAGTCCAAGACATGGTACTAGAGTCACATCCTTAGCTGAAGCGCCATATTTTGATCCAAACTCCAAATCTCAAAGAGAAGCTCTTGGTTTACCATTGAAAAAATGGGATGCATAATTATCAAATTAGATTTACCTAACGTTTTTATAGTATGTTATATAAATACAACCTTTTCATGTTTTAATATAAATTATAAACTTGCAGTGGTGTGGTTGATATGTATGAAGTTTGAAAACCAAAATTGAGCCACCACACTTACAATTAGAAGAAAAAGATTTGGAAAAATCTGCTATGCAAAACTGTGGCGACGCAAGTTTTTGTACGCTCTTCTCCGTGTTTAGCATACATATGGCAGCGGACATAATCTGTTTGCGGTGTTATGGCGGTGAAATTTACTAGCTGCTATATTACAAATCATATCCACAGTTGGTTATTCCGGTTTTTCCAAGGGGGGCCAATCGGTGCAACGTTTAATAAGAAATTACTTGTTTTGGTCTCTCTCTCCATTAATGTGGATATGTACCATAAATTTAAAACTATATAAGTTGGATAGACCCAGCACTGATGTTCTCTTAGTAAAATTTAATTAACTTTTCCTATCCTTGTGAACCAATTAAACTATGTCGGCTATTAAAAATATTGTTTGGCCTTATTTTAAAATTGATAAACCTGAGACATTTAAAACCGAATATAATGATCCAACTATAGATAGAGATAGAAGGGCAAAGAAATCTTCTAAATATGATAAATACAATTTTCTTAAAGCTTTTGATTGGTACCCACAACACTATAGCCCGTATGAACGTAAATTTCTAATGAAATTTGATGCTTTCGTTTTGCTATTCCTTGGTGCATCATTTTATACAAAATATTTGGATAATGCTAATGTTGGTTCTGCTTATGTTTCCGGTTTGAAAACTGATTTGAACCTTCATGGTAATGAATTGAATTATTTCAACACTTGTTATACCGTTGGTTATGCCTTGTTTCAAATTCCAATTACTTTATTAATCACAAAACCACAGTTTTCAAGACATTTATTGCTATTCTGTGAATTGGCTTGGGGTATGATGACATTGGCAAATGCTTATGTGACTAATGCAAATCAAATGTATGCAATTAGATTTTTTGTTGGGGTGTTTGAAGCATGTTCATTCCCAGCAACATATGTGATTCTTTCCAGTTATTTAACTGAAGACGAATTATTCAAAAGATCCGGTGTTTATGGAGCCTTTGCTGTTGCAGGTAATGCAAGTTCTGGTGCATTACAAACACGTGCAAGGGAAAGTTTAAATGGTGTTATGGGGTTAGAAGGTTGGAGATGGCAATTCATAATTGATGCAGTTATTACATTTGGAGTCTTTCTGTATGGATTCTTTTTCTTTCCTGGTATTCCATCTGCTTGTAAAAGTTTTTCATTATTTACTGAAGATGATATGATCTTTGCAAGAAAAAGATTAGAAAATAAAATTGCATTTCCTGATAGATTTACTTGGAATACACTAAAGGAAACACTTACTACATGGCAAATATATTTTGGATCAGCAATTTGGGTTTTACATCATCAATCATGGTACAGTAATGGTGCAAAACTTTATATGAAATCAAGACCAGATTTATTTACAACATCAATGGTTACTACATGGGATTCTTATATGTACGTTGTTGGTATACCAAGTGCAATAATGGTTGCTCCATTATGTCAATATTATGGTAAATTTATTCCCGTCAATACAGTTATGTTAACAGCTTATTATGCATGTATTATATTGGTTATTTGGAATGTACCAAACAATATTTTAATTTCAGCATTTTTTTTACAAAGACCATATAGAGATGGATTAGCACAAGTTTACTATACATGGGTTGTTTCATTATGTAAAGATAATGTTGAAAAAAAGGCAATTGTTTTAAGTTTTATTCAAGCATTATCATATGCCGTCAATGCATTTGCAATTCCTTTACAATATAATGTTAAAGATGGACCAGAATTTAAAAAAGGGTATATTGTTAATTTTGTGTTGATTGCCTGCTCACATTTGGTGTTTTTCATTGGATTATGGTTAGAAAAATACGATTTGAAGTATTTCCCTAAAATTGCCGGTAAACGACATGTTGATGGAAATGAAAACTTAATTGATGTTAAAGATGATTCAAGTGATGAAAGTTCGAACTACGTAGGATCACTTGTTGGGGATGTTGAAAAGGACGGCGTTAGGAGTAGAACTACACAATACGAAATCACTAACTCTGATAGTGAGGATAGAAATGGGACCAGCTCTCTTGAATGTAAATAATTGCTTGTATATTTAAAACTCTACTTAGATTCAAACTTTAATAAACTGCTATGCATTATAGACACACACACAAACACCCTCCGCTTGCGCAAACTGTATCGGAGCTTAAAATTTGTCCAAAAAAACCGAAAAAAAACCCCTCGCTAGTACCTGCCGTTATATGCCAGCAAAAGTCCGTCTGTCGCACCCTCCTTCCTTTCCGAGCCTTTCCCAGCCTTTCCCACTCTCCCACAATCTGGGAAATCTCTATGCAGGATAAATGTCCCCCTGTGGCAAGTGACTGCGACGTCGATGTGGTGGCTCAACGGGGATGTCGCTATGCACAGGAATTGGCGACTTTTCCACCACAACTGTCAGATGGGGAACCATGAACCAACTTTGCACTTTTTCAACAACCCACAATAACTGCAACACTGATCAACTATTTAAACCATCGGTTACCCACCCTTGATCTCCTCTTTCATATCCATATGTTGTTTGAAGTTGAGAACTTTTTTTCTTCATTTTCTTTAACCAAAACAAACAAAAAATGTCTCTCCCTATAGCAGAATATAACTTATCATCAGTCAAAGCAACTGATTACGAAGAAAAATATGCAGCTCATAATTATCATCCATTACCAGTTGTCTTTCATAAGGCAAAGGGTGCACATGTTTGGGACCCTGAGGGAAATGAATATTTAGATTTCCTTTCAGCATATTCTGCTGTTAATCAAGGTCATTGTCATCCAAGAATAATTGCAGCATTGATTGATCAAGCACAAAAATTAACTCTTTCATCAAGAGCTTTCTCATGTGATATTTTTGGAACTTATGCAAAATATATTACTGAATATTTTGGTTATGAAAATGTTTTACCAATGAATACAGGTGCTGAAGCTGTTGAAACTGCATTAAAAATTGCTAGAAGATGGGGTTATGTTAAAAAGGGAATTAATCCTGATGAAGCAATTATTCTTTCTTGTGAAGATAATTTCCATGGTAGATCAATTGCTATTGTTTCAATGTCAACAGATCCTGATGCTAAAACTAATTTTGGTCCATATTTGAAAAATGTTGGTCCAATTATTCCAGGTACTGATAATAAAGTTTTAAGATATGGTAAAATTGAAGATGTTGAATTAGCATTTAAAAATGCAGGTGATAAAATTGCAGCAATTTTAATTGAACCAATTCAAGGTGAAGCAGGTATTGTTGTTCCACCATTAGATTATTTTGAAAAAGTTAAAGCTTTATGTAAAGCATATAATGTTTTATTAATTGCTGATGAAATTCAAACTGGTATTGCAAGAACTGGTAAAATGTTATGTTGGGAACATTATTTATCAAGAGATAATAAACCTGATATGGTTTTATTAGGTAAGGCAATCTCTGGTGGTGTTTTACCAGTTTCTGCTGTTTTATCATCAAAGGAAATTATGTCAGTTTTAGAACCAGGTTCTCATGGTTCAACTTATGGTGGTAATGCATTAGCTTCAAGAGTTGCAATTGAAGCATTAGAAGTTGTAAAAGATGAAAAATTAGTTGATAGATCTAAAGAATTAGGTCTTTTCTTTCAAGAAGAATTAAAAAAATTGGCAAATGAATCTAATGGTATGATTAAAGAAGTTAGAGGTTTAGGTTTATTATGTGCAATTGTTGTTGATAATACTAAAACTAATGGTAGATCTGCTTGGGATTTATGTTTATTAATGAAAAATTTCGGTGTTTTAGCAAAACCAACTCATGATCATATTATTAGATTAGCTCCACCTTTAGTGATATCAAAGGAAGATTTATTAAAGGGTGTTGATTCAATTAGAAAAGCATTGGTTGAATTACCAAATGTTGAACCAACTGCTCATTAATTTCCTCTGTACTGTATATTTATATTAATCTGTAAAAAATAATTTTTTCTTTTCTTTTCTTTAAAATTACTTTATTATAATTACGAAAAAAAAGAGAGAGAGATGCGTGTGTGATAAGATAGAAAACCAAATTTCATTTTTGAAAGGGATTATACATTATTATGAATATATATATCATGCAGACTGAGAAAAATAATTTGAAATAAGCTGAAAAGTTAAACAATTAATGAAATAAATTAAATTAAACTCCATATCCTCATATAGTGTTAAAATTTAAGAAAGAACTAATCATAAATAAAAATGTCGTCATCATCATCATCAATAATTAAAAATAACAGGACTTGTTGTATGTGTGTAAGTATTGATGTGAGTATCATTATCATCTGTAAAATAAAAGAAGTTATCAGATATATGGGGGTATGGGGCCAAAACAAAGATCAAAAAAGAATATCATTGAAGTCATAATCTTCATCAATATCTGTATGATCTATTTGGTGGTGGATGTTAGTTATTCGTCTATTTAATAAATCTAAATTATAATGAATTGAGTTTAACTCACCTTTAGTCTTGCCTTGATAAATTGAATTTGGATGATTGGTAGCAATGGCATTGGTAAGTAAAATAGGTAAAACTACACCACCCATAAAACCAATCGCAATAGTAGGCGCAGATATTGTCTGCTTCATCAAGTTGTGTCGCATTGTGTCAAATAGCATTTTCGTTCGTTAGTATGTAAGTATGTCAAAATGAAGGAGGTTGAGGATTCTACTGCTTTGGCTGTTGGAACAATGTCTCTCTATTTATATCCAAATCCTGGGGGGCTTGGTCGATGGTTTGGACAATATGTCAAAAAAAAAAAGATCGGGGTTACCCCACAAAAAGAGGGGTCATCGACTAATCCTTATCTCAAGCACAAGTAGACCCCTGCTTTTTTTTTTCTCCACTCCAGGTTTCCACTTTCATCTCTACAGGTGTTTCCTGTTCCCATCCCTGGCAAAGGACCCGTCCCTTGTTTTCTGCTGCAGGCCTCCCTCGGGACCACTGGGGATCGGTTCACTTACCCTTGATGTGGGGGTTGTTGATTTTCTGTAGTCTAAGAACAGGTTGTACAATGAACCGACAACACACGCAAAAAGGATGACACTGTAGACAAACACCTTGGTGTGGTGCATCATCAATAGGATCATGAAGTCAATGTATCGGAACATGACCCGGTCAGAAAATTTAGAATTCGCAGGTTGTAGTTGGATATTGTCAGCAATGGCTAGTTCCATTGCCAAGGAAAGTGTCAATTTGACATGTTCCTTCATATGGTTAAAATCAATATGTTCAATTGTATCTTGTGATGAGTGTATGAAAGGATTACTCAACTCTAGTTTACTTTCAAGTGCATAGACACTCGGATACCCATACATCAAACCAGAGATATGATCTGAACATACTTTACCACATTCAGTCTCATAGTATGTAATAGAACAGTGATTATCAATGATTAATTTGGTGAATTCTAACATTGTGTTTGATGTATAATCCTTAATCAATCCAAAATGTTCGACTTCATGTGATTCGAAAGTTTTCGCTGTATACCCTGTCATATCTTGTTGAAACATTGCTATAATTTGTCGATTATCTCTCCTATATTGTTTAAATACTTCAGTTGATCCCACAGATCCTACTTCTTCCGCAGAATAAAAGTGAAACTCAATTGAATTATGCAAATTGCTACCTCCAGTTTCCAAATAATTGATGATTTTTTTAATTGTTTGAATAATCACTACAATTCCAGATAAATTATCATCCACACCAGGTGCATCATCTGAAAATTGAAGATTAATGGAATCTATGTGACATCCAATTATAATTGTTTTATCATTGAATTTGGCATCACTATTTTTCAACTTGAATAAAATACTAGGTTGTTTCCATTCGTGTTTGAATGTCTCAATTTCAATCAAGTTACGTAATGTCTCAGACTTAATATTATCTTTCAACTGTTTTAAGTAATTTTTGAAATAAACAGCAGCTTTGAATCCATTGTCTGACTTATAATATCTATCGCTTGGAAGGTCTTCAATCAACATATTCAAATCTTCCCTGATTTCTTCAATAGAGAGATTGTCCAATAACGGATTAATGATATTTGGGTTCAAAGATGTCGGATATTCATAAGTGTCCAATGTGATACTGCTCAATAGTTTCGAATAATCTGATGTGTAAATACATATACAAAAGGCAAGTAAAAAACCCCAAAAGGTTATAATGGGCTTTATAAGTGACATTGTGTTGATAAATAGGAAAAAAATGTTAAAGATAAAGAAAAAGAGTGAAATGTGAAATGTAAAAAGTAAAAAGATCAAATTTGACGCATTCATTTCTACAAACTGTGCGAAGTTTTAATCATCTTCATGATTATCAGCCATTCCAATCAATAATCGATATTATACATTAGTTTATTGAACAGTTATATAACGGGTTGCGTGTAGGTTATAGTATGGATATGGAAGTTTCAATTATCTCTACTATAAAAAAAAGTGTAAGTTTCTTTAGAAAATGACATCATCTTCCGTTTGAGCTACTAAATCTCCAGTTTCTTCTTCCTTTTCTTCAACCTTCTCTTCGTCTTCTTGTATCTCTTCTGTTTCAACCTCTTCCTTAGATTCTTCTATTGTTTTATCATCTGCATCTGCATCTGCCTCTGCCTCTGCCTCTATTTGATCCGCTCCTTCAGTGTCTTTTTCAGCTAAAGCTGCTGCTGCTGCCGCTGCTGCTTCTGCTGCTTCTGCCTTCTTTTGCTCTAGAGCTTCCTGTCTCTCTTTTTCAGCTCTTAGTTTCTTCGCCTTAACTTCCGCATCAGCTGCTGCAACAGCAATTTGTTTCTTCTCTTGAACTTTTTTCAATCTGTAAAATTCTTCTCTATCTAATTCATCTAATTCTGAATTAATATACGATATGGTATTTTCAGTTCTTGGAATAATGACATGTTCAATTGCATTAACTCTTCTATTGGTAACCTTAATAACATCATCTAAAATGACAAATGCCGTCTGTAATGAAGCTAAATCAACTAATGTTTCAACTGCTTTACTATAAACTTCTCTAGCCCTTTGAACTTGTTGACCACCTCTACCTAAACCTGTCATTTTGAAATCATTGATAGATTCATTAATATCAGCTTCGAATTGAGGTAAATACACACCAGAAACATTTTCTTGTCTTGCCTTAACTTTAAATCTTGCACTGTTACTAATACTTTCTTGAACTTGAAATCCTATATTACCACCTGTTGCATATGAAACTTCAGCAAGAGAAAATGCCGCAGTTTGCATCACACGTCCCATCTTTCTCTTTGCATCATCAATTCTTTTAGTTATATCTCTAAATCTTTTAGTTAATGCTTCTGATTTTCTCTTTAATAATGAATGACCAGTTTGTGCTCCCTTTAATTTCCCCTTCATAACACCAAGTGTCATACGTGTTGGGAAAACTTGTTCTCTATATGAATCAATTGATGATTTTGTTAGTATTCTATATCTTTAAATTCTTATCTATTGACTCTTATCAAAAGTGATTAAACAATCAAAAAGAAATGAAATGAAATGAAAAGATATCTATAGATGCTTTTCCAATCAATTCAATCACAATATCTTTCAATATATAGATACATACCTATTAGCAGCCCCGGACATTGATCAAAGGTGTGGTTATCGCTCTTGTTGGTAATAATCAACCTAGGATTGCTACTCTTCTTCTGATAAACCCATCTAAAAGATCTTAAAAATTCATGCAGCCAAATCTGAAAAGGCTGCTTTTGCTTCTGGTGCACGTGTGTTACGGCAGCAACAGCAGCACATGTGGTGTTTTTGTGCGACGCGTCGATTGTAGTTTAAACATAGGATTTTTTTTTTTTTTATGATTACCCACACTCTCTCCCCTATACATGTAAATAATACAGATCAAATATACGTGAATGAAACCAAACTAAAGGTGAGAATGTTTGGTCAAGAAGCATACATTTATTGTTGAGTATGGAAGGGGAAGATGGGATTTTGAGTGGTGTTGATGAAACAGACATTCCTTACGAATTGGAGCTGTTAAAAGATTCCCATGATGTAAATACATGGGGAAACTACATTGATCACAAACATCAACAATTACTTGAAGCAACAACGGGATCAAACAATGATGATAAAAATATACAAATGGTAAGAGAATCTCTATTATCATTATATTATAGACAATTCTGTGTTTTTAAAACAATTGAATATTGGAATTTGTTTATTGATTATTACAAAAAAGTTATTAAATCATTAATTAAAAAATCAAGCAAATCTGAACAAATAGAAACAGAATTGAATAAAGTTTTGGAACTCATTGAAACAACTGATAAATATCAAATATTGACCGAAATTGAATACTGGTGTAAATTTTTCATATTAGTTTTTGAATTCAAGATGTCTATATCATATGAATACGTTCTCTATGTATTTGAAAAGGCGTTAAAATTGATCAAAAGAGAAGATCATATTAGGATATGGTCTTTAGTATTACATCATATTGTTAAAATGGGAGATATACCGAATAGTCTCATGTTTGATTTGTACTATAATTATTGTATTTACCTTCAAAGTTGTTATAACTTCCATATAAACATGGAAGAAATTCAAGAAAATGAAAGGATACCTGACTTGAGCAAAACTTTTGACAAAATATTGGAATATATTGAACAATTTGATCAGATTGGAAATTTTGAAAAAATATTTAAAACATTATCAACTCCCAAATATCTTTTACATTTATCAGATTCTGAACTTGAAATGTATAAGAAATATTTTGAAAAATTGATTGAACTTGCAATGAAAGATAGAGAAAACTTGAAACTTCAAAATAAGATAAAAAATACTTTTGGGGAAATTATAAAGAAATTTAAAGATCAACAGAGTGTATTTACAATACGATATTCTAAGTATCTAATACAAATTGAACAATTTGATAAAAGTGTCGAGATGTTGGATACCATGATGCAAACTAGCACTACAATAAAAGATTTCACATTAATATATGATGCTCTAACTGGTGCTTATGAAAACAAATTAATTCAAGTAACGGATGAAAAGGAATTTGAAACAAACCCTAAGCTAATTATATACATGAATAAATTTGAATCACTGTTATCTGAGAGATTATTGTTACTAAACGATGTCAAATTGAGACAAAATATTAATTCTCCTGGTGTTTGGATTGAGAGAATTGAAATATTAACAGAAGGGAAAGAAAATAAAAATAAAATTCTTAAATGTTATGAAGATGCAGTTTTGAAAATTGATGCTAAAAAGGTTCCATATGATGAACGAAGTAATTTATCGAAAATTTGGATTGATTATGCGAAAATGTATTATGATAATGGTAGCATAAGCAATTCTCGTAAGATTTTCGAAACTGCGACAAAGGTACCGTGGACGGAAATTGAGCAATTAGAAGATATTTGGATTGGATGGGTTAAAGTCGAGTTAGAGTTTTCAAAGAAGAACAATTTTAACGGTAAGGAAGATTTGAAACATGCAACAATTGTTTGTTCGCATGCAATTAGTATACCTACACAGATTCTAAATGGTAAAGTTGCTTTAGATGATGAAAATTTGAGTGTTCATATGAAGATTTTCAAGAGTTTGAGACTTTGGAGTCTTTATTTAGACTTAATAGAGAATAACGAGGAATTTCAATTTGAGAAAGTCTGTGAGAAATATGAAGAAGCAATTGAATTGAAAGTCGTTAATGGTGTCATTCTTCTCAATTATTGTTTTTATTTAGAAGAGAATGAGAAATATGAGAAAAGTTTTAGTATATTTGAAAGAGGTATGAAAATGTTTAGTGGACAATCAAAATCTATACTCTATGGTATTTATGTGAGTAAAATTTTAAAGTTTTGGGAGAAGTTAAGTTGGGATAAAGAAAGAGTTAGAGAAATATTTGAGGATGGTATAGATTATTTTACACGAGAAAGGGAACTGACGAATTTGAAGAAAATATACCTCATATACTCTGAATGGGAAATGCAGTATGGTTCTAAAATGAGAAGTTTAAAGATATTACAAGAAGCTATTTCCGATATGAACAATCAAAGGGATAAATTAGATTTGTACAAAATCTTGATTGCAACTACTATTGAAACCAAAGGAATCGAGTGGGTAGTTGATATATTCAGAGATGCTATGGAAACATTATCGGTACAAATACCAGATTACACGAATGAGATTGTCTCTGGGTTTGTGAAAGTTGAAGTTGCTTTAGGTAATGTAGAACATGCTAGAAACGTTTTGGAATATGCCAGTGAGAATATCATGCAATTCAACCACAATGCTGAGGACCGGGAGACAATATGGGCCCTTTTCAAGGCCTTTGAACTAGACAACGGGAATGAGGGCACGTACAAAGAGATGCTCCTGAGAAAGATCTATTTGGAAAGGGTGTTTGGATCTGCATCTCCGACAATAGACAATTCCGAATCCAAAAGTCCGACACGGAATACGAGCAATGGGGTGGGATTTGTCATTTCCTCAAAGGGACCCGTGGGGACTCTTGCAGCCGAGCGTGAAGAGCCTGTGGCACCCGCCACTGTCACAAACGCCGATGCCATTGACCTCGATGTGGACCTCGATCTCGATCTCGAGATGGATATCTAGAAAGTGTGTAACTTGTAATCGGAACCTTCTCTCCTCCACCGAGGCCCCTTTTGGGGGGGAAGAAAAAAATATTTGGAGAAAAAAAAAGAAAACCGGCTTCGATCCGCTTGGGGCCTGCAGACCCGGTTTCTCCGCTTTTTGCTCTGCTTTCTGCCGGAGTTGTCACACAGTCACCGTTTGCTGTTGGTACTTGGTGAAGAGCTGGGGGTTTATAAAGGCATTTATCTGTGTCAGACTTTCTTTTGGGAATAAACTATTTTTCAAGCGTTTCTGGAGAGAATAATTGACAATACAACAATCAGAAGTCAACAGTGTCGGTATATATATAGAGAGAGGAAGAGAAATATACATACACGTTACCATGTCTTTTAGAATACTCGATCAAAGAGCAAACATGTTATGTTTGTTAAGAACGTATAGAAGATGCCCCAGCTTTATACGACAAATACAAACTTCTACACATCAGAAAACTGTTTCCCCGTCAGTTTCATCGAATGCAGGTATGGATTTCACACCTGCTGCAAAAACTGATCCTATAATTAAAACTGATTCTCCCATAATAACCAGTGCAAATTCAGGCTCAGATACAAAAAATACAAAGTTTTACTCTCCATTGGAATTGTACGACAAGCGTGTCAGTGACGGACGCTTGAATAATGATGAATTTCAAAGAGGTATATTGACAAGTGTAGAGCACTTGTACAAAGATTTACTTGATTATAATCCACCAAATGTTTCACAACCTGATATAACTAGGACACGAAACTTAAATTCCGGTTCATCATTTAACATTTCTAAAGTTTTCTCTTCACTGTTCTCATCAATTGAAAGAACTGTGGAAAAGGAAGAAGCAGTTGAAGTTCCTCATGGTATTTATTTATATGGTGATGTTGGTTGTGGGAAAACAATGTTGATGGATTTATTTTATGATACTATTCCACCTCATTTATCAAAGAAAAGATTACATTTCCATCAATTTATGCAAAATATTCATAAAAGAGCACATCAATTGAAAGTTTTACATGGTAATAGAGAAGATATTGATGTTATGCCATATTTGGCTTGGGAATTATCTAAATCTGCCACTGTTTTATGTTTTGATGAATTCCAAGTTACTGATGTTGCAGATGCAATGTTATTACGTCGTTTATTAAATTTGGTTCTGAAAAATGATCATGGTCTGGTATTATTTGCAACTTCTAATAGAGCTCCTGATGATTTATACATTAATGGTATTCAAAGAGAAAGTTTTATTCCATGTATTAAATTGATTAAAAATGTTACACACGTCATATATTTAAACTCTCCAACTGATTATCGTAAAATTCCAAGACCAATATCTCAAGCATTTTATTTTCCAAAACCTGGAATCAGTTATTTTTCAAAAACTTGTACTAAACAAAGAGAACAACATGTCAATAACTGGTATGAATTCTTTAGTCAAGGTCATAATGTTGAATATAATGTTCCATTACGTATATGGGGTAGAGATTTGATTGTTCCAAAGGCTTCTCCTCCTTACGTTGCACAATTCACTTTCAAAGAGTTATGTGGTGAACCACTGGCTGCTGGTGATTACTTGACTTTAGCTACAAGTTTTGAATCGATTATTGTTACCGATATACCGTATTTAACTATCGATCAACGTGATGAAGTCAGAAGATTTATTACATTCCTTGACGCCGTTTATGATAATCATTCAAGAATTGCAGTTACTGCAGCGGCTCCATTTCAAGATATTTTTGTTGAACCTGAAAATATCGGTGATAGTGTCTATGCATTGTCGAATAAAACACAAGAAGAAATTGATTATAAAATGGAAAACGATACACTGGTTTCTCAACATGGTTTTGATAAAAAAATTGCTAAAAAGGCATTCATGTTTGCTCATCTCGATGAAGAAAGGTTTGCATTTGCAAGAGCTTTGAGTAGACTTACACAAATGAATACACAGAACTGGATTGATGATGTTAAACCAAGAAAATAATTAATTCAACACAACTCACTCATTCTACTATATATTAAATATTTCCACTTTCCTTAATATTTTTTCAAAATACTTTTTTTTTTTTCTTTTTGGAACAAATCTAAAGCTAAAGTAAAAACTCGTAAATCACATAAAACACCAATAACCATTATGAAGGAGTTTGGATGGTGGTGATTTTAATAATTTCCAATCTCTAATCATTGGTAAAATCATACCCCCACCGACATCTTTCCAACCGGTTGTATTTTTTATCATTTCAACAAACTGTTCATTGCTGATTTTGTTTGATTGAACAATAATATCGTGGAATGAAACCATAAGAACCTTATCAGATTCGGAATAATTAGACGTACCAGGAATAACATTCCACACATTATGTGAATAATCATAAGCATACTCTAAGATTCTTTTCCAATGATTGTTAAGCACCTTTTCATCCTCGACATTTGTTATTATTCTATTGATAACTACTCTATTCATGAAATAAAATGGACATACAAAAGCAACAGTTTCGTAGTTTTTCCCATCGATTACTTCCTTAATCACAATTCCACAATTTTCAGCAAACTTTGTATCATTTTCATCGAACTTATCTTTATTGAAACTTAAATATGTTTGAAATCTATCGACAAATGCCGGATAAGATGCCTCATCTAACGAACAACTTTGTAATTTTTTATCATCAACCACATCGTATGTGTACTTTTCATTATAATAAAATTCATCAAAATCATTCGTTGTTAATAGCCGTTCGCGTTTTCCATCAACTTCAAATTTTTCAGTCTTGGCAAAATGTGTCGACTCGATTTCATACCAATTCATATCACCGCATGGATTAAATCCAAATTGTTGGTAGAATGTACCAACAATACTATACAATGACCAAAAAATACTATTGTTTTCACGGAATTTCAAAGGAACTACGTCATCAACATACTTTGTACATTTATCACTAGTAATCGAATCGGAAATTAATAAAGAAGGATCATGATCAATGGTGCCATTTTCGTAAAATTTTATAACCCAATTCAATAATTTAGACACCAATCCTTTTTTCCTATAATTTTGATTTGTGTAAACCATAGTTAATAACAAGTTCAATGTCTCATCATGGTATCCTTTACGTGGAATAATCTCACAAATTGAAACAATATCATTATTCTCCGCTGTCAAATAAAAAAATTGAGAAACACCACTAACATTATCCTTGAATGCTTCTAATTCTAAGTTTTTAAAATCGGTATCTGTCATTGGACCTTTAAATGCAGTTGCTAAATGAGCGTGTACAGATTTTATTTTAGTTAAGCTATCCTCATCCTGATTGAATTTCTTATTTAATTGGTTGATTGCGTAGATCATCTTTAAGTTGTTTAGAGAAAACAAGAAAAAAAGGGTTAAGAAGAAATGACATAAGTGAAAAATATGAAATGTTTTTCCTTAACATGGTTAGATTTTAGAGCTTTCTATTTAATGAGCAAATAAATTCTTTAACGGCTGTCAAAATGAATGAAAAAAAAAAAGTCTGCACCTTCCATTTTGGGCACGTTTTGCGATCCATAAGTGAGAATTATTTTCTCCGGTTTCAGAAAAGTCTGGATGGTTTAATATACAAGGGCAGCAAATAAAAGAGCTTTGTCCTGTGTAACGCTGGTCTATTGCCTTTTTTTTTATGATAGTAATGAACTTTCTAAATGTACTGAACAAATTATACGCTTTCATGATAAATTAAATGAAATAAATTAAAATTGTCCATTTTTCTTATTATTTCTATTATTTCACTTTTTTCACCAGATAACATATAAATTATCAAAACTTTTCAAATTTTTTTTAAAACAAATTAAAATAGTTTTTTTATGATTTCCATAGAACATCTCAACTTTTCTTGTGCCTGTTTTTTTCATCTTTTGTGGATGAGAAGGGAAATGCTAGTGTCAAAAACAACACAACAACCCTCTGTAGCTCAGTTGGAAGAGCGCGAGACTGTAATAGGCTGAAAAGCATACAAGACATCTTGAGGTCGCTGGTTCGATCCCGGCCGGAGGGACTATTTTGGGAGTTAACATTCAGTTGACTTGCTTTTCTACAGGGTTAATGGTCTAGTGGTATGATTCCTGCTTTGGGTGCAGGAGGCCCTGGGTTCAATTCCCAGTTGACCCCAATAAAGAAAGCAGTTAGTTAAGTGTTAAACTTCCAAATAATTTTTTTTTCAATTTATTGGAATTTTTTATTGAATTCGCGGGTTGGCAATTCCCAATATCGAACACGAATTCTGACTAACGTCATTTCTATTGTTGTTATCTTTGTGATTACACCACCAACATGAACTTTTAACGCTTTTTTTTTTCTGAATTTGGCCTTACATTTTCTACTCATTTGCTTCCATTCAGCAATTACATTTGATCTTACAGTAGCCAATCTATTGTGAAAGCCGTTACCTTTGTTTGAGAGCTCAAAAACAACTTCATCCGGCACTCATTTCAATATCTGTTTGAACTGTTGAAATTGCATACAACAGAAGCCCAACTTTACATTTGATAACACATATACTACTATACTACATAGAATGAGCTCGTCTCAATATGACTGGGCGAAAAACATTCCCTGTCGAAATGTTCAAATACACGGATTCTGTAAGTTTGAACACAAAGGTTGTTCATATAATCACGATTTAGCAAAACAAAATGAACAGACAAAGGTACCATTGGTATCATCACCACCAACTTCGTCATCGACAATGGCAACCGCGTCATTTTTGAATAAACCCAATACTCCTGTTTCTCCTTCCGCATTGCTAGCATCATTGAATGATAATAATATTGGATCTTCAAGCTCTAATTCAATCGATCCAATCAGTGCTTCGAAGACATCAGCATTAAAACCAACATTATTGAAACAACAATCATCTATAAACACTTTGAATTCAAATATTGGATCATCTATGTCCGATAATAAAAAGTTTAAGATTGATTCACCTGCATTCAAACCCATCAGTTTGAATAAATTTTCAACATTATCGCCTTCAGTGGACCAAATACCAACATTTGTTCCATCAGTCTTGCCTAATGGAAATGGCGAACAACAACCTGAATTAAAATATCAAGTTAATCAAAATACAAACTTTCAACCACACCAGAATATATCTCCCACTTCCACTACAACCATTGCATCGACACTGAATAATAATTCGGCTCCAAATCAATCTAATATGAATGAAACATCTCCAGGGCTTAACGATTTTAGTGCCATAAGATCTTCTTTACCAACTTCTAAATCATTCAATCCAATGACTGCACCAGTATTTACACCCAAACCAGGTGGTAATGATATCCTTCCATCTAATTTTTCAAACAATCTTCAACCTCCAACAGGAGAAGATTTATTTTTTCAAAACACAAATCTATATCCGGTAAACTTTCTACTCTATGCTCCACCACCACCTCCTCATGTAAACTTGAATAAGAAGCAAAATGAAAGAACAGTAGATGATCTTTTCATAAATAATCAATTGAGACAATATTTGCAATTGAAAAATGAAGAAAGTTTGAAATCTATATCAAATAATGAATTAGATTTACCTTCACATGTTGGTACATATCATTCTCTATATCCAATCGATCACAATTATGATTACAACACAAAATCTTTTGGTTATACATCAATTGTTTATAAATGTATGTCTAATGATGATGGCAAACTTTATACAATGAGAAGATTGAAAAATGTTCCTATTACTACTCCATCAGTTTTGAAATCAGTTAAACAATGGAAAAAAGTTGATTGTGCTAATTGTGTTAAGATTTATGATGTCTTTACAACGAGAGCATTTAATGACAATTCATTGATTTTAATCTATGATTATTATCCAATGTCTATGACATTACTTGAGAATCATTTCATGTCATTTCCTGGCAAAAATCCTGAATTAATTACAGAAGATTCATTATGGAACTACACGATTCAATTGCTGAACGCAATAACTGAAATAAATAAAATAAATTTATCGGTTGGTAAGTTAGACTCTTCAAAAATTATAATCACCAATAAAGGTAGAATTAGATTATCTGCATTGGCCATTAAAGATATTTTAGGAGATGTTAGGAAGAAAAATGCTTTAAATGAAAATGGCAACTCATCAACAACAAACGATCTGGAAGAAAACTCAAATGATTTATTAAATTTAGGTAATTTGATTTTATTTTTAGCCAAATCAACTACATTCTTACAAACACCAACGGAAGATCCAATTGAAATTATTTCCCAATTAAAATTTACTAATGTTTTCAAAAAAATGTTATCATTTTTATTTTCTGAAGATGCTACATTGGAAAAATTTCAAGCATTAGTTGCACCAATGATTTTGAAACTAACCAATGGTTTACAAAATAGTTGTGATACTTTTGAATCTACATTAATGAGTGAACTTGAAAATGCAAGATTGGTCAGATTAATTGCAAAATTAGATTTTATTAGTGAAAGACCAGAAATGGTTAAAGATGGTTCATGGTCTGAAACTGGTGAAAGGTATCCAATTAAACTTTTTAAAGATTACGTGTTTCATCAAATTGATGAGAATGGTAAGCCAGTGGTGGATCTAACACATGTAATCAACTGTTTAAATAAACTTGATACGGGCGTTGATGAAAACTTGCTTTTGGTAAGTCCAGATGAAATGACATGTCTAATCATGAGTTATAAAGATTTGAAAGATCTAATAAATAGAAGTTTTTTAAGTCTTGTTAGCAAGAGTTGAGAAAGAAACAAGAAAACAAATTAACAATAAAATTATTAAAATGGAAATGGAACGAAGGATCATATGGAAAAAACAACAACAACAACAACAACAACAATGGAAATGCACCACATTGCTGTACAATATTAATGTATTATAACAATTTTCATCTAATCAACATTTACTTCTGGAAACTTTCAAAAAAATCCCAAAAAAATCTATAAAATTTGTATAAAAAATCTAATAAAAATAGTTAAAATTTGAAAAAAAGAAAAATAAGGCAACATTTTGTGACTATTTTTTTCAATATGTTAAAATGTTCCATAATGTATGATGATATGTACAAAACCTCCGATACTTCTATGAAATGGACAAACATTGCTTGTATCACTGGTTTATTTGTCTCCCTATACAGCGTTTTTTTTTTTTCTTTTTTGAAAGAATACAAGAATGTTAAGTGCTTGGGAAAATCATTACCATCGTAGTGACCATCGATTTGAAAATCGTCTCAGAAGAGCCTTTTTAAAATTGAATAGATGGTGGATATATTATAGATACACAGGTAATCCAGATAACAATCCCTTTTTGCTCACATCAAGGCCTAAAAGATTACCTTTGATATCATTACGTACGGAAGAATACTCGGAATTACTTACAAATAAAGAATATGTAGATAAAAAATGGAATCAATTTTGGCAACCTTCTTCATCCCTTGATTTCAATGCAAACTATCAAAACGTGTATACGTATAAAGTAGCTGTAAATAAAAGAAAAAGACAACCGTTGAGAACAATTATCTACAATAAAAAGAACAAGTCAGGAAAACCAGAAAATAATCTAAAAGTAGAACCAACTGACAAGGAAACCTTTAAAATTTATGAAGATGTAATCAATAGAAGAGTAAAAAATATATATAATAAAGACATAAATCAAATAAGTGATAATATAAGTATCTTAAACCAGCAAACTTTAGATAATGATGGATCTTTGGACTCTCTAGAAAGAGATCTTTTAGAAAGTATCAATGAGACTTATTCAAAAGTCGGTTATTTGTTACCTTTTTCAGAGAAAAAAAGAGCGTCATATGAATTGAAAACGCCAAATTATTATGATACTGATATTGAATCTATAGAAGAAGAAAAGAATTATTATACAATAAAAGAATATAAGATTAGTGATCAAGAAAACAACAAAGCACCAATCAATGAATCTGTTATCAATACAAAAATTGAAATAGTTAAATTGAATAATACTTCTAACATCAACTTAAATAATAATTGTTTTAATGATGATTATAGAGAAGAAGTAGAAAACAATATCAATTTAATGAATCAAATTGATTTTTCAAAACGAAAGATTCAAAGAAAAACAAAGTATAAAGCCTTAGGTTTTGATGGTGACAGAATATCGTTACAAAAGAAAACCGATGCACACGATCTTGGAAAACGGATTTCAAATAATACCAAGCCTGAAACAAGAAGTATTTTTCAACAAGTTCAAGTAACATTAAATTCAAATCCTGTTGATAATTTAAATCAAACCCAGATTTTTACTAATACTCTACAGATACAAAAACCCGAATTTTTTAATAGAAACCAATTGGTTTCTCGGAATTCACAGCTTTCCAATTTCAGTATCAATAAGATAAGGAACTATCAGGTTGAATCTTATGCAAAGCCTTTAAATGTTAACAGTCAAATTAGGGAAAACTCCGATCAACGAATTACAAGTACCTCCGAGTATGCACAAAAAAAGGTTGTGAGTATTTTTAAGAGGTTCAAAGAAAACACTAAAAAGATGATTCAAAGTACAACAATTGAAAATGAGGATGATGCAAAGCCGAATAAAAAACACAATTGGAGACTTTTCAATGGTTATAGCAGCAAAAAAATTATCAAAGATGAAGAAAACTTTGTTAGTTTGAACAATTTCGAAAACTTGAATAATAGAAATGAAGCTAAAGCTGAAACAATCCTTACTCCAAGCCAGCTTGATTGCGTGGATCATGAAATATCTCAAGATCTTGGAAAAGATGAGTTATTTGACGAGGAATACGATATTTTTGCAAGTTACGATTACGATTATGAGAACAAAATTGGTAGTTGCTAAAGCCTTAGATATCATCAAACCAATGTATAGCAATCAAAGCTGTAATTGTTGGGTCTGTTGTATAGAATAAACTTGCAGAAAGGCTTCCATTGAAATTATGAAGAGAGAATTGTCTGCAAAAACCCGGCTGTGCGCCACATGAAACAGAATCTGAAATTGATTTCACTATATTTCAGTTCTGAGTTTATAAAGTTTTTTTTTCCCATATTATAGCATAATAATAGTGTTTGAGACATTGTTTCATAATTTCATGCTTTCAAAATAGCTTGTTGTTATTAATGTATGTGTGTAATAATTAAATTAATTCGGTAACAAGTTGTTTTTTCTTCAATTTTTTCCTCCCCCAATCAAGGTATTTTATACTATTTCTCTTCTTTTTGATATCAATATTTGGCCTTTAATTGTCTAACAAACAAAGGGAAACAATAAGGTTGTTGAATTCCGCTGTTAAAAAAGCAGAAATTACATTAAGAAACCGGCAAGTACCAATATAACCAGAACAAAATGGGTTGCACAACAAGTACGCCAGTTGATTCCCAGTTTGACCAGAACCAACAACATAGTAATAGCAATGTTCAAAATAGACAACCGGATATGACTCAATTACAGAAATTGCAGGATAATAAGCTGGAAAAGATGATGCAACAGGGGAAAGCCAATAAAAAGAATCAAGTCAAAATGTTACTACTGGGAGCTGGAGAGTCAGGTAAATCCACAGTTCTTAAACAAATGAGACTATTACATCTTGGTGGGTTTTCACCTCAAGAAAAAAACCAATATAAGAATATCATATGGGCTGATACAGTTGCAAGTATGCAAACTTTAATTATTCAGTCTAGAAATTTAGGCATTCATATAGACTCTGATGATCCAAACTCCTCATTATATAGTTTGAAACAACATATATTAAATTATCAACCACTTGAAAGTATTGATACACCAGCAGCGGGTGGAGCAGCTTTTTTGAAAGACTATTTGGTAAAATATAGTGAAAGAAGTGCAAGCGATAGAAGAAACAAAAGTAGTGGTCGTACCGATGTGGGATGGTTGGAAGAAAACAATTCAACTGATGGAACATTAGTTTCGGACAATTTACTGGATGATTATAAAGAGACAGATGAGTTATTGAAAGATTATGTTGGTGAAAGCGCCAATAGTCCCATCAAAACTACAAATAACAATGCATCCAAACTTGATATTGCTACAGCTATTAGTCAATTATGGAAAAATGATAGAGGTATTAAACAATGTTTTAATAAATCTAATCTTTTCCAGTTGGAAGGATCATCACCATTTTTTTTTGATAATGTAGAAAAATATGCAGATGATGATTATGTATGCACAGATGATGATATTTTGAAAGGTAGAATCAAAACTACTGGTATAACTGAAACTAATTTTAATATCAACGGTATAAAGTTTAAGCTTTTGGATGCAGGGGGGCAAAGATCAGAGAGAAAAAAATGGATTCATTGTTTCCAAGATATTACATGTGCTTGTTTTGTGCTTGCGGTTTCCGAATATGATCAGATGTTATTTGAAGATGAACGAGTGAACAGAATGTACGAAGCCATTATGCTTTTCGACTCATTGGTGAATTCTAAATGGTTTGCCGACACCCCTTTTATTTTGTTTTTGAACAAAGTTGATCTCCTCAAGGATAAGGTACGCAAATCGCCAGTTCGTAAATACTTCCCAGATTACGACGGTAAAAGTAATGATGCTGAAGACGCGTTAAAATACTTTGAGAAGTTATTCCTCAGTCTCAATAAGTCAAAAAGACCCATCTACGTGCACAGAACGTGTGCAACAGACACGCAGTCTATGAAGTTCATTCTTACAGCTGTCACTGACATGGTGATACAGCAGAACTTGAAGAAGAGTGGGTTGTTCTAGAAGATGTTGTTGTATGCATTACGTAACTGTTTCAGGTTCCTTACAATTTTTTTTATTAATAATTCGCTATTTTACTTTCATTATGTTGTGCCACACTTTTTGGAGTGGCACATTCCAGGTCTCACTTCTTTCTGATTAATGGAGATCATTCAGCTATTACTTCTTCTTCTAGTCGCCTTCAAGTTGTTTTCCGTTGCAAGAAGATTCTTTTCCACAACCAAAATAATGTCCCAACAAACTATCGCCCAAGTTGAAAACTCAATCAAGTCCAAGACTGTCTTTGTCGCATCCAAGACATACTGTCCTTACTGTACTGCTACAAAGAAATTAATTAACGAGGTCTACCCAGAAGCATACATTGTTGAATTAGACACCACCGAAGATGGTGATGATATTCAAAATGCATTGGCTCAAATCACTGGTCAAAGAACCGTTCCAAACGTTTTCATCAACGGTAAACATATCGGTGGTAACTCCGACTTACAAGCTTTGGGTAAAGAAAAGATCAAGAGTCTCATCCAAGCAGCTTAGGATATTTATTTCTAAGATATTATTCACGTCTTTTATTTTTATATAGCTATGTAAATGCTACTCACTTGATACAATATTGCCAAGTATAATATATTATTAATCAACTGGAAGCCCCAGAATTGGAGATTCGATTACGTAACATTATTTTCAAGTTTTTTTCTCTTTTTTTCTCTTTTTTCCTTTTTCTCTTACAGTGCTATCCTATCATGGCGGCTCATCATCAATATATTGAACAAAGACTTTTTGAAGTTCTTTTTCCTTGTAGTTCAAACCACAATGAACGATATAACAGCAGCCGTCGAGTCTGCTTCACATTCAATCCAGTCTTCAATTGTAAAACCAAGATTTAGGGATGGTGATACCTTGTTTTCAACTTTGAACATGTATGAAGACGATGATGTTTTCCAAAATCTTAATTCAAGTGTTAAATATGCTTTGCCAGGAACAAATACTATTTTATTATCACAGAGTAATTACTTCACTGGTTTATATTATATTTTTTTAAGACGTATCTTGAGCCTTTATTTCATACTCTATCAATATTGGTTATGGGTATCATCTCAATTCGAGGAAATTTACACATTTGCTACTTCTTATGTTTGGTATTTCCTCACATTTATTCCATTACCCGAAGATGTTTCCACAGTTGGTCCTGCTGCTTCTTTTAGCTCAAGTATGGTGAATTTGAGTAATTCCAGTATACACTCCAGTAGTCCAATAACACAAAGAGCTCGTGATTATTTCAGTCAATTCTCATTGTTACCAACTAGAGCAGGTAATATAATTCTGGAAAAATCAGTTTGTTCATTTGTACCAAGATCTAGAATGAAAATTAGACAAGCAACTGGTAGATTATATATTCCTGATCATATTGCCTTTATTTTTGAAATGAGTCCCCTAGTTGTTCCTAGACCACCCGAAGTTCCAACTCCATTTCTCGATTATGAGAAAAAAATCGTTATACCTGATAAAAAGGAGGTAGCAAAAGTTTTAGCAAAACGTGCTGAATGGATTTCAATGCATCATACCCATAAAGCAGCCGAGTCTTTTAGAATTTTATATGAAGCCGCAAAGTGTATTACTTGGGCATCATGTGCAGGTGTCAGAATCATCACAGTGTTTGAATCAAATGGTTATGCTTGGAAAGATATGGAAAAAATAAGTAATATTTTAAAGGAAGAAATGAGAATTATAACAAAAGATAGTTATCAGATATCAGATAATATAAAAATAATAAATTTAACAACTCTTGAAACAATCGAGGTTTTTGGAAATAATGCAGATAGTAAACAATTTGATTTGAATGATTTTAAAAATTATGAGAATAATAATAGATTGAATACTAATGAAAATTTTGTTGATATTATTACACCTTTAGATCCACAACCTGAATCAATTGTTTCACCACACACTGAAATTGAACATGAGGACCCAAATGATAAGGTTCATACTTTTCGTACAAACACAACTGTCTTTTTTATGTCCAATAAAGAAACAAATGCTAAAACTTTCCGAGCATTAAAGATGAAACAACAACTTGCGGAAAATCTATATAATAGTACAATTTTGACAAATACTATTGAATCAGAAATAAATGCAATGCATTATCCAATTTTTCCAGGCTACATTGAAAACTACACAGATCCATCTCTTATTATGAAGTTCTGTACTCAACATCAAATGCCGTACTCCCTTGCAGGATATCCACTTTTTTCATCAACAAAGACAGGTCCTGTGTTTTTATCACAACAGAAACCGGCAAATTTTCCACAATTTATGACTGGACTACAGAAATTGAATAAAGTAGTGAAGAATGCGTAGTACCTTTTTATATATGAAATCATAATAATATATAATAAAAACTCTTTGCTTTACTTTATTTATTTTTATCAGTTCTAAAACAAAATATTTTATCTTTAGTACATTCAAAGGAGTTTGAAGTTGAAAACAAATAATAAAAAACACATGAGAAAGAGACTATTATTGATAAATAGAAAACAACTACATGTATCTAACAATTGACGTGTAAAATTCAAAGTTTTAAAGGTGACCTCAAAACGGTTAACAGTTACTTATCTTCTGGTTTATGCCGTGTCGCAGGATTAACTTCGGCAGTGTATACTTTTATCAACTACTCAAGAAAAATATTTCTTTTCTTGATTTTCCATTTTTTAAATTTTTTTTCTTATCGTAAATTTGCGGCTCATCTTTTTTTGTTTCACCTTCTATAACCGATGTGTTGCTTTCAGTTTGTGGGAAATACAAAAAGCATGTTCCTTTGACTCTTTTCCTAAAATTTAGTTAACCAAATAAACTTGTTTAAGTTTTGGAAAGGTAAAAAATGAGTGACGTGTATCCAGTGGTAAGAATTTTGAAAATATCTTCTCTCTCTTTTGATGATGTTGAGCCTTTAGATATGGATATTAGTATTGGTAGATGTTCTAAAAATGATGAAAATAATGAGATGGAAAACAAAGTTTTGTTGAATCAAAGAACTCTAAGTAGAAAAAATATTGTCATCCAAAAATGTAAAAATGAGAAAGAACTTTCATTCAAAAATGTTTCTAGAAATGGCTTTTTTGTTGTAAATGTTTTAAAGGAAACAATTAAGTTTTGCAATGCCAAAAATTCAACAAAAATAACAAATGGAGATGTCATTTTTTTAACTTATCCCAAAGCTTTTCTTGCTGATTATAAGAATTTAAAAAGAATTGAAAATCGTTATTTGATCAAAAAAGCATTTGAAGAATGTAGTTTACAAATGGTTGTTTTCACTGATTATACAAATGAATTGTATGTTAAAATTTACACAAATCTTGAAAAAATCCAGTTGAAAAGTTTGAATGAAATCAAAGATTACTTTTTAGTAATATTGGAACCATCAAAAATGTGTTTAGGGAAAACTCATCATAGTGAATACTACCAAAAGATTAAAAAAATTTATGATAATGCAATGCTAACCAATGAATCTGATTTTTCGGGAAGCAGCACTCCAATAATTGAAACTGTTTCAGAATGCAATTCACCAGCATATAGTGTTAGGGAAATGTCTTCTGATATTGAAAAAGAATATCTGTATAGATTTGAAAGGGAGTCAGAAAATGATTCAGAAATCATTTCCGAAAATTTAGATCGGGATGTATTCTACAATACAGAGGCAAAAGAACACAAACAACTAAATACTATTGAAAACAAAAGAAAAAGAGTGTTTTCAGAAGTTATAGGAGGGGAAAATCATGTTAATAATTCTAAAACTTCCGATTGTTTAATTAATTCATTAACCATGGAAGTTGAAAAGAAATCAAAAGTTATTGAATCTTTAGAAAAAGATATCGTAAACCACAAAAAGTCAAGAAAGGCGGTATGGGCTTATCTCGGTGGTGTGGTTTCAACTTTAATTCTCAGTTCTTTACAATCAGAAAATGTTTTTCGTTGATATAATTAGGTTCAGAAACTTATATCCTTTCATTGCTATCTTGATTAATTTCGCTGAAATTTCTAACCATAATCTTTTAAGAATTTTACATATTGAGAAAACCCGCCATTTCTCGGGTATTTTGTAAAGACTTGAAAAAAATAGAAAATTAAAATCGGTTATCGGGGTGAAAAAAAGCGCCTTTTTTTTCTTTAAATAAAAAAATCAACTATTTTAACCACTTTACTTACGTAAGTCAGTGGGATGAATAAGAGACATGAAAGCTTTAACAACATCTAAGTGGTCGGATGGTCTAGTTGGTTATGGCATATGCTTAACACGCATAACGTCCCCAGTTCGATCCTGGGTTCGATCATTTAAACATTTATTTTTTATATTTTTTTTAATTTTTTTCTCGAATCTTCCTTCTTATTCAGAGTTATGTCAAAAAATTAAGAGATATCTTTTTTTTTTAATTAACAGTTAATGTGGATCAACAATTAATGATAATTATATTTTTAATTCTTTTATATATCAACTGAGAAACAATGACTGAAACAAAAGTGGAAAGTTTAGTTCATTGGGCTACTTCAAATGGTTCATATATTAACGATAAATTATCATTTGAAAATGTTAAAGATCGTGGAATCTCATGTATTATTAAAGATAGTTTAACTGAAGAGGATAAATCAAAAGGATTGATTGAAATACCTCAACAGATCATGATTTTACCTGAATTAGCTGAAAATTTTTTTAATGAAACTTTTATCAGTGTTAAAGATTCCACCAAAAATGTAAACACTAAAATGATTTTCCTATTATCCAAGTTAAAATTTGATAAAACATCTGCTACAATTGTTGAAGGGGTTAATATAAGTGAAAAATATAAACCATATATTGATTATCTACCGGATAATGGAGCAGCAACATATAATCCATATTTTTGGACTATGGAAGAAAAGGATTTATTGGATGGAACAGATGCTCATATTTTCATGAAGAGAAATTTTCTTAAAGAATTGGAAGAATGGAAATCAATAGTTTCTCAATTAAGTTTAGAAAAATATCCACAATTGAAAGATGAATTACTTGAATATGAAGCGTTTAAAATGGGACCAAATGGTGGAGTTGCTGTTAATTATTTACTCAATATTAAAGAAATTTCATGGACAAGTTTTACTGCTTATTTGTGGTCGAGTTGTATTATTAAATCGAGAGCATTTTCATATGTTTTATTTGATAATGATGGAAAATTCAAAGATTCTGCATTTTTGTTACCAATAGTTGATTTACTTAATAGTGACGATGAAACTAAAAGTAGTTGTAGTTGGAAAATTGAAAATGATAAATTTGTTTTCAGAACTTTTGATGATTTGAAAAAATTGAACAAGAAGTGTGAGTTGTACAATAACTATGGGGACAAGGCTAATGTTGACTATTTGATACATTATGGATATTGTCTCAAGGATAATCCAAAAGATACTACTACCTTAACACTAAGGGTTGATTCTTCTGTTATTGAAGGTGCAAAAGCATATGGTGTTCACATTCCAAAAGATTCAACTGAAGATTCTGTTAACTTTGTGTTACAAAAAAATACAAAGCTCCCATCAGCATTGCTTGCTTTTTTTTCATATTTGGTCAAATTAAGATCTGAAAAGAAAGGATTTACACCTAGAATGAAATTGGAAGGTTTATCACAACTTAAATCAATCATTAAGACTAAATTAAAGGCAATCAAAAAAATAGATGTTACACCATCAGATAAAGTATCTGTTTCAAACTCAAAAATAATTAAAATATATAAGAAATCACAGAAAGATATATTTCAAGAAGCACTTGAAAACATAGAGAAAGAAGAAAAGAAATTATTACTTAAATTTCAACCATTTTCATTTAAAAAGGGTATGGCAAAAGACAAGACTTTCTTCAATGCGTTTTTATTAATGTTTGGTACGAGTACTTACAATGATTTAATAGAAAAAGGTTTACTTGATCATGCAGTATTATTATGGATTATGAGAATTTCAAATAGAGATGTTTATTCAAATGCAGAGAAAACATTATTCCCAGACTTTATTTTTAAAGAATTTGAAAAAGTGAAAGGTTCAATGAAAGTTGATCAGGACGATATTGCAGAATACTTACCCTTATACGAATCTTTATTTCCTGCAGTATGTCAGAAAATCCCTGCTGTTTTTGATAAGGGTAATTGGACGTTAAACCATTTGATTTATGCCGGCACAGTTGCCGATAGACTCACATATAAAAGAGAAACAAATGGTGAAGTTTTCTTTATTGATCCTAAAACTTCATGAAGAAATGAAATAAATAAATGAAAGAAATGAAATAATTTTGTATAAAGTTTGTAAATATAAAGAGAGAGATAGAGAGAGAGATAGAGAGAGAGAGAAGAGAGTTTTGATATCTGATGAGAATTTGTAAAATTTAAATTTCCGCATTTTGACATTTGGACAATTTTCATGTTGACGTTCTAAAGGTCCATCCAACAGTTTCTCTATAAACAACAGAATCAAAGATGTCAAAGAAGGCAGGTACCACAAAAACGGGGAAACCTACAGCAAACCAAACGAAGAAACAATTATCTCATACATTATGGTCACCATATGATACGGTTCGAGATGTCAGTGATACATTAGGTATTTCATGGCAATTAACTGATGATGTTGCTAAGAATTTAGCAATGGATGTTGAATATAGAATTAATGAAATTATAGAACAAGCATTAAAATTCATGCGTCATGGTAAAAGAAGGACATTAACTACACAAGATATTGAAAGAGCAATGAAAGTTTTAAATTTGGAACCATTATATGGATATGATACTTCTAAACCATTAGTTTTCAAAGAAGCAATGATTGGACCTGGTCAAACTTTATATTATATTGAAGATGATGAAGTTGATTTTGAAACTTTAATCAATCAACCTTTACCTAAAGTTCCAAGATTTACTACATGTTCAGCACATTGGTTAGCAATTGAAGGTGTTCAACCAGCAATACCACAAAATCCTAATTTATCTGATATTAAGGCATTACCTGTTTCTCAAAGAGGTACTTTAGATAATTTATTGAGTTTAAATAATGAAGAAATATCATTAGTTACCAATCCAAAAACAGGTATTACAAGTGTTGAAAGTAAACAAACTGAAAAGAAAGAACTTGAAATTAAACCATTAGTTAAACATGTACTTTCAAAGGAAATGCAATTATATTTTAATAAGATTGTTGAAGTTTTATTAAATGAAGAAAATGAAAATGTTAGAACTGCAGCTTTAGAATCTATTAAATCAGATACAGGATTACATCAATTAGTTCCATATTTAATTCAATTTATTGCTGAAACAATTACACATAATTTAAAGAATTTAAAACTTTTAACAACAATGTTAATATTAATTTATTCATTACTTTCAAATACTTCGATATTTTTAGATCCTTATATTCATTCATTAATGCCATGTATTTTAACTCTTTTATTGGCTAAGAATATTGGACCAATTAATCCAACAACAGATGAAGAAAAAAATGGTCATCAACAAGTAAGGAAACTTTCTGCATCTTTATTACATAAAATCATTGATAATTATGGATCTTCATATAATACATTAAAACCAAGAATTACAAGAACTTTATTAAGGGCATTTTTAAGTAATACAACAAGAAGTTCATTTGGTACTCAATTTGGTGCAATATTAGGTATGAAATCTTTAGGATGTGAAGTTATTAGAATTATATTAATTGGTAATTTAAGAAGTTGGTCAAATATAGTTTTAGAAAATTTTAATGAAGATGATGAGAATAGAAAAATTTTATTAAATGAATTAATTGATTGTCTTAATTTATTAACTAAAGATGGTGAATTAGTTAATGATAGAGAAGATCAAATAACAGAAGAAATGAAAAATAAACTTATTGAAAGAGTTGGAGAATTAATTACCAATTCAATTTGTGAAAATGAGAATGCAGTTGCAATATATTATGGAATTTTCTTTGGTGAAGTATCTATATAAAATGGTAATGTTTAGAAAAGAATTATAAAAAAATTTGTATAATATAGTATATTTAAAGGAAATCAATTGAAATCTAATTTACGTTTAGTACTATCAGTTAAACGACTGATATAAGGAGAAGAAGATACAATTATTTTATCCTTTCGATGAGGTGTTTCTTCAACAAGAATTTCATTATTTTGTTTCATTGGAGATGAACCAACTTCGAAAATTCCTGGTTTAACTTGAATTCTTTCCAATTGTGGAGATGATGCAATTTCAAAAAAATTAGGTTTACTAATTCTTTCTATTTGTGGTGTTTCACCAATTTGAGTTAATGAATTTTGATTTGATGGTGAAATAATTGGTAAATCAACAACACGTACTTTTCTTGGAGTTGCTTCAATAACTTGATTATGACGGAAAAAGGTATTAGAAGATTTCTTTGTAGGTGCATATAATTTCCTCCTTTTCGTAGATTGTATGGAATCTGATGAAAGTAAATCAGAATAAGAAGATGGATCTGAACTAAGATTATTAGATGCATTAGGTTGAGATTGAGAAAAGGATAATGGTAAAGATTCAATAATTGATGTAGATTTAACCATACTAAAAGTTTTCCTTTCTAAACTACTTTTAGAATTACCATTATTAACATTACTAAAACTAGAATGTGATCTATTCAATTTAATATTTGATAAATCAATATTTGTTGATTTCCTTTCAATTTTTAAATTAGATTGAATCTTACGTTTTTCTTCCCTTTTCAATTTTTCTTCTCTTGCCCTTAATTTAAGTACAAATGCTGGTCCTCTTGATTTAATTGCCAAATTACTTAACAATTTCTTATGATATTTTTCATAAAAGGGGATAATACAATTGGATAATACCCCCCAAGAAGATTGAATATCTTTATAATCTAAACCCATTATAGCATCCCAAACACATAATTTTTCAAAATAAGAGTTGATAAGTTTTTCAACATGAGATATTGTTAAATCTATATTTTCCTTAGATGGTAATAATCTGAAATCCACATCAAAATCAATACTAGCTGGTATAATTGTTCCTAATAATGTTGGAATCAATCGTTTTTTATTTTTATTCTTTTTACGACCAATTAAATTGATTGATGGTTGCCTGGTTGGAGGAATAGGTATAGGATGATTTATTATTTCATTATTTTTCTTCATTAATTTGAGTAATTCTAAACAAATAAATAATTGTAATTTAAGATCTCTTAATTTAAAATTTGAGAGATATTCATTTATTTGTTCTTTTGATAATAAATTTAATTTTTTAAACCTTTTCAAACGATAATTTGATTCCATTTCATCAATTAAATGATTTTGATTAATATCCATATTTGCCCATTTATTAAGATTATCAGTAAATTGATGACGTGATTCGAAAATCTCATATGAATCAAACATTAATTTAATTAAACAATCTTTAGCTAGTTGTATATCATCACGTCGAAGGAGATGCATTTTAGGTATTGAAGATTTAATGAAATGTTCAAGTGGAATCGATTGGGAATAAAGAGTAGTTAGATAACGATCACATAAGAATTTGATAGGATCAATTATTTTCAAGACATTTTCAGAAGAAGAAGAAGAATAAGAAGAAGAATGTGTTAATGATAATGATAATGAAGGAACAATACTTTGTATTTTTGGTTCTTTCCGTTGCAATTTTGCAAAATCATACGAAATCAACGCAGAAGAAGGGTTGTTAAGCATATCAGATAATGATTTTACATTACAAGTTTTAGAACCATTATTAGATTCTTCAATAATAGGTTGACGTTTGAGTATGTTTATTAACCATCTTGTTTGCCCATGAGAGGAAAGCATTCCATAGATGTTTTTATTCAATCGCACATACAGTGCAAATCCATGATTATGGTCCTTTAGAAGATCATTAAGCTTTGTTGAATCTTGTATTGGTATTTTTACATCATGTTGTACTGAACACCATCGTTCATTAATATGCCAGTTTTGGAAGTCTGCAAATCCAATCACTTCCACAACGTACGACCTTGCCTGTTTCTGGAGCGGCGGCTGGAACGAAGCCGGGGGCAGGGTGATTACCAGCGGCAGGGGGGTAACCAGGGTCATGGTTGATCCCATAGAGAAGAGACAGAAGGGGTTGTTTGTTGCTCTGAAAAATCATCAAATGTATGCGTTACCAATAGTGTGCATGCATGTAAACTATAATCTATAAAAATTATACAGAGGGTGTGAATTTCTTTTTTCTTTTGTCTTTTTTTCTTTTTTCCTTTTACCATTAAAATCTCCTATTCTTCTTCCCATTCCACTCTCGAGTCCCAGTCTCATCCCCCCCTACCGGCATTTACTTGTCATTTACTGGTTCCAACTATTAGGAAGATGGCTTGAAGATATGGGTGTCTAGTAGGTTCAGCCTGTTCCATCTAGAGAGATGGAAGTCTATAAATTCTTTTGATTGTACGATTTGCAGGTTTTCATCCGTTAAGAGCGGAGGTTGAGAGACAAATTTAGGTTCCTTAGTGAAGGAACTGACGTAATATGCCTTTAATGAAGTTTCCTCAAATATGGATAGATTCTCCACTGAGGGTGTTTGAGCTTCAAAATGGAGGAAGATTGCCATGGAATTCGAGCAACACATAAACTGGTCTAAAAATGAGACACTATCTTCCTTTTGGCCATTCTGTATCCAGGATAGGAAATTTCGGTAAACTGATTGAATCTCACCTAATGCGTAATGATGGGAATGAATGAATATTTCATCAAAGGAACGAATTATGCTTGAAATTTTCTCCATAAAGGCATCACGAGAGAGGGAATCTACTGATGATTCCTTCGGAGAGTCCAAGAGCGAGTCAATTTGCGAACGGAGGTGGATCAGTACAAGAGACAGATTCGAGCGGCGGTGAAACTTGTCCAGCAGCACGAGGTCGAGCACGAGGAACGTCTTGAGCAGGAGTGAATGGTCGCCAGTGCTGTTGTTTGACAAAACGGCTGACGACGAGGATGACGAGGATGAAAACAGCAGCGGGAGAGCCGTGGGATTGGTGGAAGACGCGCTGACCGAGTGCATGTGTGTATATATATATGTGGTGTGTGTGTGTGTATTGGCAGCAAAGACCGATTGCCCAAGAGGAACACCGCTGACGGAGATGGAGCAGCACCGTTGAGGGCCTTCGGGGAACGAAAAGAAGGGAAAAAGTGAAAAATTTTAGTTTTGCCTCGGAAAGTTGGAAGGGCCGGCCGCGCCAACTTCCCGCGGAAAACGGGAAATGAGAAACGGGAAAATGACTGGCATTTACATTACGTAATCTGCTGCCCCCGCCCACATGGGGGGCTTAAATAGCCTTTTACTTCTTCACTGTCAATGTGTTAATGGGAGGCTTTCTATCAAGGAGGTCTGACAAGAGGTTCGGTAACAGGTCCGGCGATACGCATCGTGGGCCTGCGCACATGTTGTGGTTGTGCTTGCCCAAATGGGCACACGAGCATGTGGGTGCGGCAAGTGATAATTGGCTTGTTTTACCCACATGTTCTCCCATGTCAGCGGGGGGTCTCTTCTGTAACTCCTGCTCTGTAATATATAACTGTTTATAGTTGTTTATAATTGTTTATAACTACTATCTTCTCTATACTTGCTTCTTGTTGCAGTTTTATACAAACAAATACGAGTAATGTCAAACAATATGCTTCCACCACCTCCAGTTTTCAAACCGAAATTTACCTCTTCTGCTACGTCTCCAGCATTTGTCTACTCTGCAAATACATTGCCACCATCAAGAACAGCATCATTACCATCAACAACCACTGAGGTAAATACAGATGCTTTGATGTCAACCACTAATTCCAATTCCAATTCCAACTCTAACTCTAACTTTCTCACTTCTTCCTTTATCCCTACTAATGATTACAACAATAACAAAATATTCAATCATTCTCCATCAATCTCTCCAATGACTAGATTCACCAATTTCACCTTACCTGGAGATTCTAATTCTGGATCATCATCCAACATATCTTATTCCAACACATCTTCACCGATTAACCCACGTAAAAGAAGGAAATCTTCCTTAACCCCTGCTTCAGAATTTGAAATTGAACGTAAAAAGACAGAATTGAAAACTCAACATTCTATTATTGAAAAGAGACGTCGAATTAAAATGAATAGAGAATTTGAAGCATTGAAATTTTTAGTACCTGCATGTAGAATTAATATACTTTCTGGGATTAATTCAACAAATAAAGATAATAATAAAGATAATAATAATAAAGATAATTTTGATAATTCTAATATGATGCATAAGTTAACAATTTTACAATCAACTGTTGAATATATTAAATATCTTCATTTAATTATTAAATTAATGAAATTACAAATGTTAAAACCTAAATCTAATAGGAAAATTGTTAAAAATTGGTTAAATAAAAATAATAATTTAAATTTTATTAATTTTGATATTGATTTACAAAAATTTAGAGATTTAGATTTAGATTTTAATATTAATGAATATTTTTTAGAAATTAATAATAATAATGGTGAAATTTCAAATAATTGGTTAGATCCAATAAATTTAGAAATTGAAAAACTTATTAATTCTAAAGATGAAGATAATGAATTAATTGATAAAATTAATGAAAATTCAAATTATAGAAAGAGTATATTACAATTACAAAATGATGCAAAATCTTTTAAATTACCATTACCGGCAATTATTGATAAACATATCAATCTCCCACTTCCAATTCCAGAAACAATATCTAAACATACTCCTCCATCTACAATTAATTCCCCCATTTTACTACAGCAACAACCATTAGAGACAAGATTTGCTTCTTCCAATAATTCCAGGTATACGTACACAATTCCCAATACTGTCGCTGCAGTCTCAAGTAATGTGATACAACAAAGGAAACCACCCACCCGCAGTGTCCAGGGGGGATCTACTCCTGACATCCACGCAGCGTCGCAGGTGCTTGTTGCACTGAAAGACGATGCTGCCCCCCACAGCAAGAGACACCCGAGCATTCAGAACATTCTCAACTGACTTCCTCCGAAGAACTCCGAGTTGGAAGGAAAGGGAAAAGAATCAACGCCGCCGACGGGTCGATTGTGTTTTTTTATTTTATTTTCTCATTTTTTTTGTATTTTCACGCTACACCGCCGCTTTTACACCGCCACTGCCACCGCCACCGCCACTGCGCCACTGCGCCACTGCTGCAAATATTGGCAAATTGATTGTGTAATTTGATAATAACAAAGACGCTCTAATCTGGGATTGGTGCAGCCCCTATTCCTTCTCCCCCCCCCCTCGCTGAGGTGCTCTCATTGACACTCTTCAACTCTGCTGCATTTAGTATTCGGATTGCCACAGAACAATGGCTGCACAGAAGAAAACCCTGCTTAAGGTGATCATACTCGGTGATACGGGAGTAGGTAAAACTTCCCTTATGCAACAATTTATTAATGGTAAATTCTCTCAACAATATAAGGCAACAATTGGTGCAGATTTTTTACCAAAGGATATGATAATTGATGATAAAAATATAACAATGCAAATTTGGGATACAGCAGGTCAAGAAAGATTTCAAAGTTTAGGAGTTGCATTTTATAGAGGTTCTGATTGTTGTATCTTAGTTTATGATGTAACAAATTTAAAATCATTTGAAAATTTACAAAGTTGGCGTGATGAATTTTTAATTCAAGCAAATATTAAAGATCCTGATAATTTCCCCTTTATTATAATTGGTAATAAAATAGATGTTGAAGAAGGTAAAAGGGTAATTTCTTCGAAAAAGGCTCAAGCTTTATGTAATAATTTAGGAAATTTACCATATTTTGAAACAAGTGCAAAGGAAGCTGTTAATATTGATCAAGCATTTGATGTAGTAGCTAGATGTGCACTCAAACAAGAAGAAAATATGGAATTTAATGATGATTATACAGATGCCGTCAATATTCATGTAGATGGTGATTCTTATAATAATTGTGCTTGTTAGTTATTAAGAGTCAATAATACATTTTTTTTTTTTTTTTACTTTTAATTTTACTACTACTTCTTCTTTTTCTTCTTCTTCTTCTATTTACAAAAATAAATTATCTAATCGGTATATTATATCTACATGATTAATCAGAGTTACCACCTCTATTCTTCTTTGCATAATCCTCAACTAATTGCTTTTGTAATTGAGGTGGTGCTGGTTGATATTCTTTAAATTCCATTGTAAATTCACCCTTACCTTGAGTAACAGCTCTTAATTTAGATGCAAATCCAAATAAATTATTTAATGAACAATCAGATATAACATTAAAATCATCTGCTGAATTTTCAGTATCATTAATTAAACCACCTAATTTATTAACTAAACCAATAACTGCACCTTGAAATTCATTTGGTGCAGTTATAACAACATTCATAATTGGTTCAAGAACAACAGGTTGTGATTGCATAAATGATTGTTTAAATGCAAATTGAGTTGCAGTTCTAAATGCCATTTCAGATGAATCAACAACATGAGTTGCACCATCATTAACAATCATATGAACACCTAAAACTCTTGAACCTGTTAATGGACCCTTTTCACAACAATCTTCAAAACCTTTTTGACATGCAAGTAAAAATTTTTCAGAAATTTTACCACCAACAACTTTTGTTTGAAAATGATTACGAAATTTAATATCATCACCAATTGTTGCACCAATATCTTCTAAATCTGCTAATGAAGTTGCTTCCATTTTACCCATAACTTTAGCAAATTGTCCAGCACCACCAGATTGTTTTTTATGTGTATAATCAAATAATGAACCATTTAAAATAGATTCTCTATATGCAACTCTTGGTCTACCAACAACACATTCAACATTATATTCTCTCTTCATTCTTTCAACATAAATTTCTAAATGTAATTCACCCATACCAGAAATAATTGTCTCTTTAGAATCTTTATCAAAATGAACACGAAATGTTGGATCTTCCTTTTGAAATCTATTAACAGCTTTTGAAAAATTTGCTGCATCTTTTGTCTTTGGTAAAATTGATAATGAAACAACTGCATCAGGTACAAACATTGAACTCATTGAATAATCAACAGTACCATCAGTAAATGTATCACCAGATGCACAATCAATACCAAAAGTTGCACAAATTTCACCTGCATGAATTTCATCAACATCTTCCATTTCTTCAGAATGCATACGAACTAATCTAGCTAATTTAATTTTTTTACCTGTTTTAACATGTGTAATCATTGAACCTTTCCTTAATTTACCTTGATAAACACGTAAATATGTTAATTGACCATATTTACCTTCTTCTAATTTAAATGCTAATGCAACTGCTGGTAAATTTGATGCTGCAACTAAATTAATTGATTTTTCTTCATTTGATAAATCTAATGCAGTATTAAGAATTTCACTTGGATCTGGTAAATAATCACAAACACCATCTAAAACTGGTTGAATACCTTTATTTGCTAATGCTGTACCCATGAAAACTGGTGTAAATTTTCTTGCAATTGTTGATCTTCTAATTGCACCTTGAATTTGTTCATTACTTGGTTCAATTTCATCAATAAAACATTCTGCAATTTCATCATCAACATCTGCTAAAGTTTCAATTAATTCATTTCTCTTTTCTTCAACTAAATCTTTTAAATCTTCTGGAATTTCATTTGTAATTCTTAATTTTTCACCTTGTGCACCTTCATAATAAATTGATTTTTTATTAATAATATCAACTGAACCAATTAAATCTTTTTCAGATCCAATAGGTACTTGAACTGCAGCTGCAGGAATTTTTAATTTACTTCTAATTTGTTCAATTGCCTTCCATGGATTTGCACCCATTCTATCCATTTTATTAATAAATGTAATTCTTGGAACATTATATCTCTTCATTTGTCTATCAACAGTAACAGTTTGTGATTGAACACCAGAAACTGCACAAACAACTAAAACTGCACCATCTAAAACTCTTAAAGCTCTTTCAACTTCAATTGTAAAATCAATATGACCTGGTGTATCAATTAAATTAAAATGTAATGATTTTTCAGGACTTCTATCCCATGAACAATAAGTTGCAGCAGATTGAATTGTAATACCTTTTTCTCTTTCTAAATCCATATGATCCATCTTTGCACCAACACCATCTCTACCTCTAACATCATGAATTGCCTTAATTCTACCTGTATAAAATAAAACTCTTTCAGTAAATGTTGTCTTACCAGAATCAATATGAGCAGAAATACCAATATTTCTCATACGTGATAATCTATTAGTATCTTCATCATTTAAACTAGCAGATAATTCATCAATAACAATTTTTTCCTCTTCATAAGTATTTAATTTATGACTTGATGAAAATCCACGAACAATATTGGAATTACCAGTAACGGTGGACCGGCTACAACGCGCCAGTGCAGACCAACCGTTCTGGGCAAGTTTACCAAACATTACAGCCATTTTGCGATTTGCAGAAAGGAAATGTATACTTTGATCTATCTACTCTCCCTCCACACTTCTCCTCCAATTAAATTATGGAAAGTGAAAATTTCAGGAAATTTCAGGAAATTGCGAAAAAAAAATAAAAAAAATGAAAAAATAAAAAAAATGAAAAAAATATAATATTCCGAGACATTCTGAAAATTCCGAGACACCTGTTAATATTCATTATGCATCTTCACCACCAACCATATTACGCATATCAGCATACGCTCGATGCAACTTCCCCGCAAAATGATCAATCAATCTTCGATCTGTATCGATTCTAAGCATGGAAGCACCACAAACTTCACAGATGACAACACTCGGCGGAACAATAGTCTTCACAACAGTTGGTTTGCAACATTCATCCAACACTCGCGTAACTACTCCTCCACGTAACATCATCTCCAAATCCACATCATCATCATCATCATTATCATCTTCATTATCATCATGATTATCTCTATTAATTGCCTCAGCGTCCCCACTCTCCATTATTAGATTGTTTCGTACGAGGTTATGATAAACTCTTTCATCACATGCTTTCACTAATGCATTAAGTTCTCTTAGACATTCTCGTTTCAACTCTTCAGTTGGCTCTTTACGAATGTGTAATCGTGGACAATCGCCAATCGACTCCCTAGTATTTTTCAAAAGATCGTATGGACAAACGTCAAATATAAAACACGGACATATTTTGGCATTCCCACCTGCTCGATTGGCATATGTGTTGGAACGTCGTAATGTTCCGAAAAGGTTCGATATGGATTCTCGTTGTGTTTGCGTTTCTGTCAGTTGGCTCATGCGTCGTCGTGTGAATATAATGAGAAGATACCAAAGATAATATACATAAAAGGAAAAGGAATTATGTATAAATATGGTGGAAGTATTTGAACTTTGTTTTCTTTTTTTCTTTTTTCTTCTTTTTTTCCTCTTTCCCTTTTGTCGGCTCAACTTTTTCTTTCTCTCTTTATTTATTGCTCGGCTCAGCTATCTCCACAGAGATCTTCCAACCCCCCTAATGGAAT